>JAJIBD010006081.1:0-112883 GCA_021461705.1 Cryptotis parvus
AAAAAAAAAGGGACTTCTCTCTTCTTGCAGCTTATTTTATAGATAGAAATCCACCAAAACTTCCCAGCCAGGCCCATTGTGGGCTGGGCTATCTAGAGATGAATACAGGTAAATAGCTCTATTGAAATGCAGCACTTCAGGTGGCCTTCTGGCATTTACAAGCATCCAGGGCTGATTCAAAGCCCCCCCTAGCAGAGCTGGGAGAGGCTGTAGGCTAAGTGTAGCTGGAAGCTAAGTAGGGCTTTACCCAACAGCAGACCCTCAAAAAATTTGTTTTATATAGTTATAAATAATTTTCTAAAAGAATGACTAAATAGTTTCCTTAGAAAAAGTTATTGTTGTAGCTCACCATGAAGCCATTAAGAACTTATAAGAAATTACTGATGTTATAGCATAAGCCTTCTGTGTTTCCTATTTTGTTAATTGAAATTTGTTGCATTCTACATTACATCCCACTCAATCTTTTCTGCTACTCCTGGTATGTGAGTGTTGTAGAGTTTGAGATGTCCAGGAAGTTCAAATCTTTTCAACAGGTGATACAGCAGGAGTTGAATTTTTTATTTTTCTTTTTTTTTATTTATTTATTTCTGTTTTTGCTTTTTGGGTCACACAGAGCAACACTCAGGGGTTACTTCTGTCTCTGCACTCAGGAATCACTCATGGCGGTGCTCAGGGGACCATATGGGATGCTAGGGATCAAACCCGGGCTGGCATAGGCCAGCCCCCCCTGCAAGGCAAACGCCCTACCTGCTGGGCTACCGCTCCAGCCCCCTGGAGTTAAATTTTTTAACTGAGTGTCAGTGTAGGGCATGTGTATGAATGCCAAGTCTTCCACAAGTACAGTGGGGAGGCAGATGGGGGGGAGGCAGTCCATCACTGACTCTAGAAAAGCCTGGAGATTTCAATCACAATACCCACATACCAGAGTTTTCCAACATATTAGTTTCTAAATGAGGCTTGTCGGAGTAGTGGAGTCCAGATAGGACCATGGTGGTGATTGTGGAGTGTGGAGGGTTTTGCCTGCCAGGGTTTTGTTTGGGGAGGCACTGAGCTCACCCATCCTCTCTGGAGTACACAGGACCACCTCAACCTTGGGTGGGTATGGAAGAATCTCTTCAACTTGTTGATCTCTTTCAAGATTTATTTATGTGACTCTGGATCATAGTGAGTGAGCTTACTTAACACTGAAGGCAGTTTATGGGCATAAATAGATATAAAGCAGAACAACTCAGATAGGAAACATGTCTGGGTAGCAGAGTAACCAAAGTAATTATAAGTATAGTTCATCATTTCCCTTCACATATTCTTCCAACTAAAGTACAAATATTGTTAACAGCCAATGAAAAGATTGAGTCTAAAGTTGTTTTTATTTTCATACTGGTTAGTGACAGAGGTCTCTCCTCAGCCTAGAGTGACTAAATAAATGCCTAGGGTAAGAGAGGACATGCTTTTTAGATGTGCTGAAGCTGGCAATGGGACTTGAATTGTGACATCAGAACCTGTGGCAAATCAGGACCTGTGACAACATGCGGCCCCTCCTGTTGGGGAACAGCTAGGGTCCCCCTTCAGTATCAGGACAGAAGTTCTCTTCTACCTCCGAGGCCACCAGTGGAACAGATGAAAACTCACGAGTCCAGTGCAGTTCCAAAAAAGACTTTTAATAGTACAAAAGCTCTACCACCACAATCCAATATAATGAAAGAACTTCAGCTCTGGTCAGAACTTAGACCATACACGAGGCCCAAGTCTCCCACCAAAGAGAGAGGATCTCACCTGAGAGAAGTCCTTCCTAAAAGAAGGGGAAGCAAAAGGTTGAGAGCATCAAGTCAGTCCTCTTATATATACCAAAGCATTAGTTCATTTTTAAGCATTCAGTATCATATTTTATTATACCACCATGAAATGAACCCAGAACCACGGCATAGCCTGGCAAGCTACCCGTGGTGTATTTGTTATTGATGTTTTATTGTGCAACCGTGAGATATCATGGCAGAGCCTGGCAAGCTGCCCATGATTTATTTGATATGCCAAAAACTAGTAAAAATTATGGACCTCCAATTTCATGACCTGAAGAATGGTTTGAGGCTCTTCCTGTCCCTGGAGCAAGCAGATACACTTGGGCTACACTTGCTTGCGACAGGATTTATGGAGATGTTACTGGTGCCCGCTCGAGCAAAATCGATGATCAATGGGAAGACAGTGATACAGTGATACAGTGAATCCTATCTGTTGACAGGGAGGGTCCTGTCAACAAAGATCCCTAAACAGTGTAGAAGGGTGGTGCCACACCCCTATTACAGGTATAAACAAAGGAGTATCACTATCACTATCCTCCTGTTGATCATCTATTTGCTAGAGTGGGCACCAGTAATATCCCCATACATCCTATCTCATGCTAGTAGAACCCAAGGGCATCTATTCTCCCTCCAGGAACATAAAGAGCCTCAAACCATTATATTACGGTCATGGGAATGAACTAATATAATTGTTACTGGTATTTGGCATATCAAATAAAACAGGGCAGCTTGCCAGGCTTGCCATGCAGGTGGCACACCCTTGTAGTCACCTCTAAATACAGCATTTATAGATGAACCGCGCGGCTGCTTGAGGCCGCACAAGACAGGCTGTGATAGGTTGTCGCTAGGTGGAGTTCTGACGAGAGAGAAATCCAGACATGGAAAATGGTGGCCCGATGGAGTGGGGGCAGCTGGTTGTTGTGCAGCTCTGCTGGGTGGCGGACCAGGGCTAGAACCCGCCATCCTTCCCAGGTGCCTCGTGAGCAGCTGGGCACAGGGAGAGCAAGTAGCAGCTCTGCCCCATGTCTGTAAGTCTCTGGTTCCAGCATACCTGGGCCAGATTGAAAAAAAAAAATACTGCTGCAGTGTGGAACTCGTGAGATGGGCTGTGATAGGCTGTTGCTGGGTTGAGTTCTGAGGAGAGGGAAGTCCGGATGTGGAAAATGGTGGCCTGATGTAGTGGGCCAGAGCTGGGTCACATGGGGCAGAGCTGCTACTTGCTCTCCCGTGCCCAGCCACTCACAAGGCGCCTGGGAAGGATGGTGGGTTCTAGCCCTGGCCCGCCACCCCAGCAAAGCTGCACAGCCCCCCCCACAAACGAAGGAGTATGCCAAGGACTAATCCCTTCTAAGATTATCTCTTATATAAAGCACTGGAAAGAGAGGGGGCTGGTATAAAGTAATGCATCTTAATTTCATGGGCTTCACATAATCTAGGTGGTACCTACAAGGAACTTCTTACTTATCTGCACCAGGGTAATTCTGAGTATCTTGATTTCTGTATACTGAAAGGGTCATTTTTTTTTCAATCCGGCCCAGGTATGCTGAACCAGAGACTTACAGTCATGGGGCACAGCTGCTACTTCTCTCCCTGTGTCCAGCTGCTCATGAGGCACCCGGGAGGGATGGTGGTTGTAGCCCTGGCCCGCCACCCCAGCCGAGCCGCACAACAAAGCCAGGTGACCCCCCCCCCACTCCATCGGGCCACCACCATTTTCCACATCTGGACTTCCCTCTCATCAGAACTTCACCCAGCGACAGCCTATCACAGCCCATTCCATCGAAGTTTTTTTTTTTTTCAATCTGGCCCAGGTATGCTGAACCAGAGACTTACAGACATGGGGCAGAGCTGCTACTTAGTCTCCCTGTGCCCAGCTGCTCACAAGGTGCCTGGGAGGGATGGCGGTTTCTAGCCCTGGCCTGCCACCACCAGCAGAGCCGCACAACAAGCCAGATGACACCCCCCCCCCCAAACAAAGGAGTATGCCAAGGACTAATCCCTTCTGAGATTATCTCATGTAAAGCACTGGAAAGAGAGAGGGGGCTGGTATAAAGTAATATATCTTAATTTCATGGGCTTCACATAATCTAGGTGGTACCTACAAGGAACTTCTTATTTTTCTGCACCAGGGTAATTCTGAGTGTCTTGATCTCTGTATACTGAAAGGGTCATGCTCACCTGCTTGAGGGTAAACTGTATGATCCTTCCTATAATTTTAAACAATAGTTCAACATAGTCAGGGTGGTAGTCTCCTGGTAAATTCTAACTTTCTCACGCTGGGCCAGTGGGTATAAAGAGGAGTTGTGCCCAATCTAGATAACATAGAAGTCTTAGTAGATGTATAATAATAATCAAAAGATACTCATTCAGAGTCAAGGTGACTTCTGTAACTGCCACACCCTCTATCAGTGTTTACATAGAAGAGAGATCTCATTAGAATGAACCTTGGCTTAACATGTAAATAGATGAAGCTGTGAGCAAAGCTCCCAAGCTAGCTAAGCCTGTCATCCAACACCCCTTCCCCCAAGGTCGAATAGAGGATGGGGAGTGGCTACCCAGGCAGTGACCACTCATGCTGACACAAGTTAAGTTTCCCGTCCATATTGCATTGGACCCACATCATGGCCTCTTATACCAGATAATCATGAGGGCAACCTAGCTACCTTCAGCACACCCGACCATTAGTTCATTAGCCTGTTATAATCAACACAGAAATAATGGTGAGCACAAGAATCAATCAGTTCTAATCTAAAAGCAACAATAAGTTCTGGCCAAACAGCAGGTCCCATGAGTCAGCACTAAGGGCCCCACACAAGTCACATAACAACAAAGAGGAAGGTAATATTCTTGAAAGGGGAAGAGGAGACCACCATCTACTGATGTAAGAGTAATACCTGGCAGTAAAAGGGGGAACACTGATAATGCCCTAGAAGGAACTACCTTCAGATGTGGTATCGTGGGAATAACAACACAGATCCCCACCATTATTGGTAAATTTAATTTGGTTTGCTCGAGACTCTTGACTTCTTTGTTTATTACTTATTCAGACTAGCCAAACTTTTTGTAATTTTTTTTCCTTCCCTTTATACCCTGAAAACTTAAACTGTAAACTTAAAAGAACTTTGTAAATGATCAACCCAGCATTTGATCTCTGGCACCACATAGGGCTCCACTAGGAGTGATCTCTCAGCATAGATTCAGAAGTAAGCCCTGAACGCAGCCAGGTGTGGCCCAAAAACAAAAACAAAAGCAATAACAGACTGGCCTGAGGCTTATAGTTTGGAGGATGTGAAAGATTCTTTCTGGGAGAAACTGCCTCATCATATAGAAGAAGAAAACATTTTTCCCATTTTAAACATAATTTTATTAAAGACGGGCAAAATGGTGAGGCATACCTGGGGTTTTTGGAGATATACAAATGCCTGAGGCAGGCATCATTTGCAAATGTGGCTTTACTGATGCACAGCGACATTTCAACTCTTTTCAAATGTCATTCTTGAATTAATTGGCTAATATGATGCTTGACCTGTTTCAACCATAAACCACTAACAACAGTCATCTTATATTTTTTTGATGGGCACTTTTTGATCAAGTAATTTCAAATGCCTCTTTTGAATACAGCTTGAAAATAAAATCAGTTTGTGAAAAGAATCTTTTTATACTGATGAGGACTCAGGCCCCTGCAGGGAGAACACCAGTCAGTGTACACTTATAGTGGAGATCTTCCTTTTTGGGGGTGGTGGGTTACACACCTCCATGGTCAGAATTTACTCCTGTCTGTGCTCAGGGATCCCTCTTGAAAGGAATGAGAGACCATATGTGTCTGGGGGATTGAACCCTGGTTCAAACTTGTGTAAGACTTGCTACAGGCTCACTGCAATATTGCTCTGGCCCTAGGGGAGATCATTTTGACCTCTACTCAACTTCCTCTTCATTACCATTATAAAAAGAACATATCTAGTATTCTTCATTCATCATTTTCTTACCATATTCATTGTATGTTTCCCAATTGCTCTGCTCACCAGTCTCTTTCATTGGTATGTATGAGCTTCCTGAAAGACAACTAGAAGACTTATAAACTGCTGTTAATCTATCTATGTTGGATATGAAACTAGACCCTACTCCCTCTTTTTGAAACTGTTCTCCAGCCTAGCTGATATATGTCCTTCCTAATTTGTTTTCAAGTCAATAAAGCTTTCTAGTTGCTGATTATCAGTTGTGCTTTTATCAGAAAACAAGACCAAATATACTATGCCATCTTTTCCTGAGATGATGTCTAGAGTTCTTTTTAAAGCCAATATTAATTTTATGTTTACTTAATATCTTATCACTTATCTTCCCGTTGTTCATTGCTTTGCTTGAGCAGGCACCAGTAATGTCTCCATTTGTCCCTGTCACATTCAAGTGTAGCCCAATGGCTTCTGCTCGCTCCAGGAATACAAAGAGCCTCAAACCTTTTGTTCAGGTTTTTTGACGAAAAAGTCTAACCATCCCATATAGGTGGGTGGCCACATGTTCTTTTCATATCCCATGGAATCCAGTTCGCTAACAGCTCTAGTCCAGTGGTCATCCCTAAATGGTATTACATGTCCTGCCCATCTGATTTTCATCATCTTGGCAAACGAGACAACATCCTTGATTCTTGATCTTTGATGGATGTCATAACTCGGATTCCTTCTCTCACTTGAGTGAAGCATGATACTCCAAGCATGATTCTTTTGATTCCTCTTTGGGCTACCCAAATAGCCTTCTTATCCTGTTTTTGTAGGGCACGGGACTCTGAGGTGTTTAGTATAGGAAGAATGCTAGAGTTGAAATGTCGTGCCCAGAGCTGGAGGTTCTTCATCTTCTTTACCACTTCCTTGATGCTCTTGAAGGGGTCCCACGCTGCTCTCTTCCTCCTGCTCATCATTGACCTGCTCATCATTGAGCATTGACCATAAGCTCAATGCTCTTTTATCCTGTCTAGACATTGCTCTCTCTTAATTGAAATTATATTAGAGTCAATGCACTTGTCTCAAGCAGGGATATAGGGGATAGTTGTTAATAAAGTTGTTACTGCAGTTGTTACTACCAGATAACTGCATTTGTGATTCCCCCTTTTCAACTCTGTGTGCTCTATGATTTCCTCTTCAAGAAATTCCTAATGCAGCTTCATTTTCTAAATGTCAACAGATAGACAATGCTAGGCACTTTGTCTGAATTTCTGCAACTCCCTGAATACTTTGCATATGGCCTCCCTGGCCCAAATTATCTAACTTAGATACGTAATAAGAATTTATTATGTATTTAATAATGCATAATAGCTATTATCACCTATTATATAATATCTAAAATTGCCAATGCTTAATCTTGTAGTCTGTAGACTGAATCTCACTAGAAGTTTATTATTTATGAAAGTTGGAGATATTTAGGAATCTAGGGATGTTTCTTCTCTTAAGCTATAAGAGTTAAGATAAATAAGATTGATTAAATTTAAATTCACCATTTGAGGGCAAAGTTAGTGCTTAACTTAATGGGAATAATATTTATGTTACCTGGTGGAATGAAGACACTGAAGAACAATAAAGAGAAAAAGAGAAGACTTTTCATTGTAAGTTATCCCATAGGATAAAACTTAACCAAAATATTTTTCTTAACTCATGCATGCTATTACAAAGGAAGAATTCTTTTAATTAAACAATATTTTGTGTATTATTTTTGTAGGAGTGTATTAAAAGTAAAAAGGATTTTAATAGTTGTCTATATATTTCCAGTGTTCTTAAGTGGAAACTAGAAAAACATGGTACATTGTCACATAAAAATGCCACCCCCAATTCCTTTACTATCTATCTATCTATATATATATTTTTTTTTTTTTTTTTGCTTTTTTGGGTCACACCTGACGATGTTCAGGGGTTACTCCTGGCTCTGCACTCAGGAATTACTCTTGGCAGTGCTCGGGGACCATATGGGATACCGGGGATCGAACCCAGGCCAGCACAGGCCGGCCGCATGCAAGGCAAGCGCCCTACCCGCTGGGCTATCGCCTCCGGCCCCTACTATCAATATTTTTAAGACACAGTTATAAGAACATGCATTGCTAAGTTTGAAAGTGGTGTTTCAATAATCCATAATGTTTCAGGAGCATGTGTTTTGTTTAATTACATTAGAAATGCCCCCAACAGAAAAATGAATCTCAATAGGATGAGACATCCAAGGTAGAATTTTAGAGTAGAGTTACTGATGTGAATATTTAATTTTACACATCAAGAATTACAACCTTGAGTGAGGTGATTTCTTGACCCATAACTTTATTTGTTTAAAATATACATTGGGAAAACTTATAATGGAAACCTTAACTAAAGAAAAGGTCTGCAGAGGTACCTCTTTCCCTCTACCCCTCAACTACCACCTGGATAAGGAATATCTATTAACCCATCATTTAAGTAAACTGAAAAGGTGACTAAATTTCAGTTAATTTTATGTTATAGCTCTGATTGGGAAATAAGATTTCTTTTCCCATAAATAACTCCAGCCAATGCAAAGTGACTACCAGAACTCTACTATGTTGAAACTGTCATCATCCTTACTCTTACATTCTTCCAATAAATTGACAGTTTTCTCTTACTGGTACCACTTCTGTCCTATGCTATTTTCTGTAAATACCATCCATGTTGTGTAATGCATCATTACATCCCTGTTTGAAAAGTTATGCTGTGTGAATCATGAACTATTTATTAATTCCAATTAAATATTTCTTCAAATACTCAATTGCATTTTGATGTTTAAACAATTAAAGCAGAAATTATCTAGTATGTTGATAAATTTAGAAATTACCTTCCTTATCTGAACTTGCCTAGAAGAATACTCTTTCTCCTCTGGTTGCATTTATGGCTGTCAGTGACTAGCATAATACCTTGTGAATAATTTTTCCATATAATTTCAGCCATGAATTTGCTTCCTTGAAGTCCTTGTTATATGTGGGAGAGAGTAGAAATATCTTTCCCTAATCCTATAAAGTACATTAATTCTATTACTGCAGTATAAACAGTACAAAAGAAGAAGTATAAAAGAATACCAGAACATTAGTAATCCTTTTACTGTAGCTGATGACTTTGTTATTCATGCATGTATTTTCAAATTCCTGAGAAACCATCCACTGCTAAGTAATGTGATATTTCTAAGAAATGTTTCCATCTACAGTCCACTCCTTCACTCTACAAGATATTTAATTTAAAAAAAGCCTACCTTATATTGATTTTATATAGTACTCTACCATGTGCCAACATTAATTATGTTGCTAAACTTTACTTCTGTTATTTTCTGACTAAAGGCCAATTACTTGAGTGAAAGTGTTCATGCAGGAAAAAAAAAGTTTTCAGGAACTACCAACCTGAGAAGATGAGAGAGAGGGGCTCTGTCTTGAGACAGTCTGAGCCAATATCAGTGGTTAGTGAATGCTGGGTGGATTATGGTCTGGTCTGTTTTATAACTTCAAGATGTACTATTAAATAGCACCCATTTCTACAGTCTCCTTGATAATGTTCAAGAATCTTTCCAGAGGCTCTTGCTTCCTATTCCCACCTCCATCCAAAAATTGGCCTGATCAAACCTTAAATTTATAGTGCATCAAACCTTAAATTTAAAAGTGCATCTTTTAAGATTGGCAGGACAAGTACAAGGGGGAATGAGAAGATATAAAAAGCACATATGTGCAGAGCAAGATGGATACTCAAATGCTAGCTCATTTACAATCAGAGTTGTAACTCTAATGACTAAATCCTGTCATCATGGAACTTAATCTAATCTTCATAATATTTTCTGAAATTTTTCAAAATAATTATTACCTTTGTCCTGCCATGATATTTATTTTGCTTCATGATCATGAACATTTATAATGTTTATTTGAAAGGAAATTCTCCTAAATTATATCCCACTCCTAAATACCAGAAAAAGAAAAAAATTATTCATAATTTAAAAAAAATCAGTGTAGACTTGTGTCACTCACACATATTTTATCCCTTCAACCTATCATTATTGCAATACCTTTAGCAAAGCATCATATCAATCCCTTAAGTATTTCAATGCCCTTTAGAATATCCCAATTATATACCAGAGTTATAAAAATGTTGACTACTAACAAGGTATTTTTTCCGTCCAAAAGATAAAAGGTATGGATAGAGCACTTCACTCCCAATTAGATTGACATTAACTATACAAGAAGGAAGCACTGAATATAATAGTCAGGAATTGTTTCTCTAAGAAAATAACTATAGTTGTGGAACTGATTGTGATTTAATTATGAGGGAGCCTTTGACTTTAAAAAAATCCTGAAAACATTAGATAAAATGAACTCATATTAAAAAATAATGAGGGCAATTACTAAACAGACTCAAAAAAATCAATGATAGGGCAAACAAGCACATGAAGAAAATGCTCATTACTTACTATCAGAGAAATACAAATCAAAATGACAGACATCACCTGACATCTGAAAAAATGGCTTATATAAAGAAAGGGAAGAAAGAACAGAGTTGTGGAGAAATAAAACACTAATTCAGAAAGATACAGCCATATCTATATTGATTTCTGCACTATTTCTAGTAGTCAAGATTTGGAAACAACCCAAGTGCCCCACTGACAGATGACAGATAAGGAAGATGTAATAGATAGATAGATAGATAGATAGATAGATAGATAGATAGATAGATAGATAGATAGATAGATAGATAGATAGATAGATAGATAGACAGACAGACAGACAGATAGAATGTTACCAATGTTACCTTACTTGGCTATTAGAAAATATAAATTCTTGCCTTTCACAACAACATGGAGCTATAAAGATCTATAATCTCAAATACTTTTCTGACAAATATTTGTCAGTCTTCATTTACTCTTTCTATTGATACAATATTAATTCTTACATTAAATATGCTTTCAATGTCCAGACTATTTTTATTCTTAAATACACATTAAAATAAATAACTTTATGTTCAATTGAGTTATTTAAGAGATCACTCATTTTATAATTTTATGTTATAATAATTGAATATTCTCAAATGACTGTCCTAAGGAAATTTTTATTTTTAGTAATCTTTGAGGCATAATATTTGATATTTTCTTAAGGGAGTAAAAGATGTGCTTTGTCATTAATTCAGTCAAATACAGTATTTGGTTTAAAGAAAGCAATGTCATTTGACAAGA
The DNA here is from genome assembly GCA_021461705.1 of Cryptotis parvus. Taxonomy (NCBI): domain Eukaryota; kingdom Metazoa; phylum Chordata; class Mammalia; order Eulipotyphla; family Soricidae; genus Cryptotis; species Cryptotis parvus. The sequence continues at coordinate 10,986 of JAJIBD010006081.1, forward strand.
TCCAGCACCTGTTCATGATTAAAACCGTCCAGAAAATGGGAATTGAAGGGACTTTTCTCAAGATAGTTACAGCCATCTACCAAAAGCCCACAGCAAGCATCATTCTCAATGGGGAAACGTTGAAAGCCTTCCCCCTGAGATCAGGGACAAGACAAGGTTGCCCACTCTCACCTCTTTTATTCAATATAGTACTGGAAGTACTTGCCATAGCAATCAGAGAAGAAAAGGACATCAAGGGCATCCACATAGGCAATGAAGAAGTCAAGCTATCATTATTCGCAGAAGACATGATATTATACCTAGAGAACCCTAAACTCTCTACCAAAAAACTCCTAGAAACAATAGATGCATATAGTAGAGTGGCAGGATACAAAATCAACACCCAAAAGTCAGTGGCTTTCCTATATACAAATAACGAAAGAGAAGAAAGGGATATTAAGGAAACAATTCCATTCACAATTGTGCCACAGAAAATTAAATACCTAGGAATCAACTTAACCAAGTGTGTAAAGGACCTGTACAAAAGAAAACTACAAGACACTGCTCCAAGAGATAAAAGAGGACACAAGGAAATGGAAACATATTCCCTACTCATGGATGGGGAGAATCAACATTGTCAAAATGGTAATACTCCTTAGAGCTCTGTACAGATTCAATGCAGTCCCTGTAAGGATTCCCATGACATTCTTCAAAGAAATTGACCAAACGCTCCTGAAATTTGTATGGAACAATAAATCCCCAAGGATAGCTAAAGCAATCCTCGGGAAAAAAAGAAGATTGGAGGCATCACCTTTCCCAACTTCAAACTGTACTACAAGGCAGTAGTAATTAAAACAGCATGGTATTGGAATAAAAACAGACCTGTGGACCTATGGAATAGAATTGAGTATCCTGACACCCAACCTCAAACAAATGATCATTTAATCTTTGATAAAGGTGCAACGAGTCTAAAATGGAGTAAGGAAAGCCTCTTCAACAAGTGGTGTTGGGAAATCTGGGCAGCGACATGTAAAAAAATGAATTTGGACTTGTGTCTAACGCCATGCACAAAAATCAGATCAAAATGGATTAAAGATCTGAATATCAGACTTGAATCCATAAAGTACATTGAAGAAAATATAGGAAAAACCCTCCACGACATTGAAGCTAAAGGCATCTTCAAAGGTGAAACATCACTAACAAAGCAACTAGAAGAAAAGATAAATGTATGGGACTACATGAAACTAAATAGCTTCTGCACCTCAAAAGAAACAGTGACTAGATACAAAAAGCAGTCCACAGAATGGGAAAGAATATTCAACCAATACCCATCTGATAAGGGGTTAATATCCAGGATATATCAGACACTGGTAGAACTTTACAAGAAGAAAACAGCCAACCCCATCAAAAAATGGGGAGAAGAAATGAACAGAAACTTCAGCAAGGGAAGAAATTCGAATGGCCAAAAAAACATGAAAAAATGCTCATCATTTCTAATCATCAGAGAGATGCAAATCAAAACAACAATTAGATACCACTTTATACCACAGAGACTGGCACATATTCAAAAGAGCAAGAATAACAAGTGCTGGCGTGGATGTGGGGAAAAGGGGACACTCATCCATTGTTGGTGGGAATGCCGGCTGGTACAGCCTTTCTGGAAAACAATATGGACTTTCCTCCAAAGACTAGAAATTGAACTCCCATTTGACCCAGCCATACCACCCCTGGGAATCTACTCTGGGAAACCCAAAATACGCAGCGGAAACACCATCCCTACTTTTATGTTCATAGCAGCATTATTCACAATAGCCAAAAACTGGAAGCAACCAGAGTGCCCGAAAATCGATGACTGGATAAAGAAGCTCTGGTACATCTACACAATGGAATACTATGCAGCTGTTAGGAAAAATGAAGTTATAAAATTTGCCTATAAATGGATGGACATGGAGAAGATTATGTTGAGCGAAATTAGCCAGAAGGGAGAGAGACAGATACAGAATGACTGCATTTATTTGCATAACATAAATATATATGTACATATTATGTTATCAATATCCAAGGTCAAGTGAAACATGGATCAGGAGGTCTTGTCAAAGGTGGAAATTATCACAAACGTGTGGGAGTCAGAGGGTAGGTAAGACAGAAAATGGAACAGTGTGCTAACAATTGTCGAGGGTACTAATGCCAAACTAGAACTCAGCATTAAATAGAGGCAAAAGAGATGGGCACTGGTGGAGGGATGAGTGCTGGAACACTGTATGACCAAAACCCAGGTATGAACTTTTTAATTGTATATCTTTGTAATTGTAAAAATAAAAAAATTAAAAAATATGTACATATTATGATATGTACATATTATGATACCAATATCCAAGGTCAAGTGAAACATGTATCAGGAGGTCTTATCAAAGGTGGAAACTATCATAAACTTGTGGGAGTCAGAGTCTAGGTAAGACAGAAAATGGAACAGTGTGCTAACAATTGTTGAGGGTACTAATACCAACCTAGAACTGAGCATTAAATACAGGCAAAAAGATACACATGACAACCCTTTAATGTATGTTCTGTAATCCATAGTCTGGAAGGGAAGGAAAAGAGAAAGAGAGAGAGAAAGAGAAAGAAATAAAGAACCTGCCAGGGAGGAGGGCTGGGGGAGGGAACCGGGGACGTTGGTGGTGGGAGATGGGCACTGGTGGAGGGATGGGTGTTGGAACACTGTATGACCAAAACCCATATGCACTTTTAATTGTATATCTTTGTAATTGTAAAAAAAAACTTAAAAAAAAGAACAACAATGTCAAGGAAAACTTAAAGACTCTGCAGAAATGTTGTGTCTTCAATAGCTATAAAGTTTATTTTTGTGTCCTACAAATTTGTTATAGTTTATTTGCCAAACACAAAGGAGACAAATATTAATATTTTTCCAACATGGATCGTGCAGAGTTCTGAAGAAAATATCTAAATGTTCCTCAATTAAGTTACAATTCTCTATAATTGTGGTTCCTAAATTGTTGTACTAATAAATTAATCCTGTAAAACTAGTGGCATTATATTTGATTATGAAATTCTTGAGTTTCTTCTTCCAATTCAGTATCATGAGTCACTACAAAATTCCATATTACCTCTTATAATTGTAACTCAAATGAACAAAAACATAAAAAGAGGATTTTCACTGTTGATTCTTCTAGAGTTTATAAATATTTCTTAGTTTAAATTTTGCTAAGTAAAGAGAATATAATGTTCTTTCATAGACTCTCCTGGTAATTCTGATTATTGAGAATTAAAAATAGAATGGTTGTAAGATTTATGGAATACCATGTTCAAATAAAAATGGTATGAAAATAAAACTATGTTATCACAGAAATTATATAGCATTGCATATTATAACCTCAACTATATGGGAACTATATGGGAACAAACTTTGCAGTCATAAATGATACATGCTTAAATTCTTAAAACATCGCATTTTATAATTTCCTACAATAATTAACTTGATAGGTGAATAATTATTTCTATTAAACATAATGATATTTAATATGAATGCACAAAGGTAGCTGAATCAAAAATTTAGAATCCAAAGTATTGCTAAAGGCTAAAAACCAGCTGTATTTTAGAGAGATAGTACATGGGTAAGATGTTTTCCTTGCTGACCTGACTCTCCAGGAGTTGTCCTTGAACTCAGATCCAGAAGTAAGTCCAGAGTCCAGCCAGGTGTTTCGGTTTCAAAAGAGAAAAAAAAGATCAAAAAGTAGATTTTATGACCAAATATTGATCATTTATATACTGATTTTATGACTTTTTACCCCTTAATTATTTCTAATATCCTATGAATGTTCTTGAGGGGAGAGAGGGTTTGGGCCACACTTAATGTACTCAGTAGTTACTCCTGATAATTACTCCAGTAATTGCCTCAGTAATTACTATGTTGTCAGAGATCATTCCTGTAGGTGCTGAGAGGACTATATGTGGTCTTACAATCAAGCTGGAGTAGGCTGTGTTTAGGACAAGGGCTTGTTTCCTATACTATCTCTCTAGTCCCGAAATTATTCCTCTTCTGAAATTCTTGCCCGAGAGGGAGAGTGATAGACCCAAAAAAGCCTGGTTAAGATTTGGGAATGGACCTTTCTTTCCTGCAAAGAGCAATTCTGTGATTCCCTGAGAAATCATGGGGGTCATAGATCCTCTCCCATGCCTGGTGCAGAACAAGTTGGAGCCAGGTGTAGTTTTTGGGGCTGGTTGATGATGAAAGATCAGTGACAGCAGGTCTCTGTTCCCAGTACCCAGTTTCTTCAATATTTGGGGAGTTAAATGACTGAGTCATAAACAAACGCAGAATTAGAAAATAAAATATTTTATTGAAAAGTAGAAGAGAAAGTTACTCCCCCTGCAAAGATGAGGGTGGGAGACCTTAGTATAGGATAGAGTTAAAAGTAAGGGGGTTTGAGTAGGCCCTTTTAAGTGAAAATTGGTTTCTTTGCATTTCTTATCAATTAATGCAAGATCTTAGAGTTGTCTGGCTGGTTTAGATCACCTGGGTTACCTATTTGACCATTAACCTTAGGTATTGTCTCTTATTTCTTAGTTTCTGATGAGCCTAAGTTCTAAATTTCCTCATCTCTGTGGTGGCTCCAAACAGCTTTATAGTTATCTGGGCCCTAATAGAAACCTTGGTTTAAAAACAACTTGAGTAGAAGCCATTTGGGGGGCTTATTCATAGTCCTTTTACAAAGAAATCCTCTTCTATTTTCTCTTCAAACTATTTTAACAAAAAAAAAAGCATAAGTGAAGTATAAGTTTCATAGTGAACAATTCTCAAATGACACCAAAAGACTGCTGGGTAAAAACAGTTTGCTTTCCTGATAATTTACTTGACAGGTCAGATGCTGGAAACACTCCTTATTGACAACATTAGTTACTCCCAATAAGTGTATCTTTTTCACTGAAGAGACAAAAATCATATACCACCTGTATCTTTGACATAGTAAATTGTGAGCATAGACTTGCAGATCAAGCAACTTTTAAAACTATTCTTGAGATCTACTTGTTTACAGCAAAACTACCTGTTTTTCCTTTTCTTGAAATGTTTCATTTAGGAAATATGCCATTATAAATTCTTTCTCTGTCTGCTCCTAGGTGTAAAGCTTTTCCTCAGTTTCTGAATGGATTTACCACTTGCAGATGTCTTTCTCAATGACCTTACTAAAAAATAGATGACAGAGCTGGAGAAATAGGACAGTAGGTGAGGCATTTGCTTTGCACACAGCTGACTCTGGTTTGTTCCTGGGAATTACACATGGTCCCCCAAGCACAGTCAGGAGTAATCTCTAAGTGTAGAGCCATGTTGCCTCTGCATCTTGCCTGGAGTTAACTCCTGCAGGCCACTTTGTAGATAAGGAGCAGAAAACAGTTTGATATGTGTCAGTATATCGTACCATGTATTCTATGTTACTTGGTTTAAATATTTTCTCTGATGCTACCACAATCATTGTGGGATTAGATAGATCTTACCAGTATATTTACCTGGCCATGTTGGATCTCTAAGTAATTAGACCAGAGAGAAATGATGTTTGCCTCCAAGCAAGCAAGCATGGCTCTCTAATAAGTCTAAAGGCTAATATACAAAACAACTATGAAGTAAAGACAAGAATCCTGTGAAGGCTTGGAAATATACACCTGGCTGTAGAATAACCATTGGTACAGATACATGCCCTTCCCCCATACTACATAGGACCTGCAGGGTCACTTCCAAGGCAGTGGTTGACTGGTGCGATATTAACATTTCAATGGAACTAGGTGATGTCCTGGGAGAAGTTGCCTGAGGAGGATTAACTCTAACTGCTTTCCATTGGTGTTGGCCAGTCTGGGCTGAAAAGTTATAAAAGCTGTAGTCTGCTTCTTTCCATGCCTTTCCCCCTTTCCTCCTCCTCCTCCTCCTCCTCCTCCTCCTCCTCCTCCTCCTCCTCCTCCTCCTCCTCCTCCTCCTCCTCCTCCTCCTCCTCCTCCTCCTCCTCCTCCTCCTCCTCCTCCTCCTCCTCCTCCTCCTCCTCCTCCTCCTCCTCCTCCTCCTCCTCCTCCTCCTCCTCCTCCTCCTCCTCCTCCTCCTCCTCCTCCTCCTCCTCCTCCTCCTCCTCCTCCTCCTCCTCCCTCCTCCTCCTCCTCCCTCTCTGTATCCCCTCTCCTTCTCTTCCCTGTTGGGTCTTAGCACGTGGTAGCGGCCATCTTGACCTAGGATACTAAACCTATATGTGGCAGGGGGCCCTCCTCCTCCTCCTCCTCCTCCTCCTCCTCCTCCTCCTCCTTCCTCCTCCTCCTCCTCCTCCCTCTCTGTATCCCCTCTCCTTCTCTTCCCTGTTGAGTCTTAGCACGTGGTAGCGGCCATCTTGACCTAGGATACTAAACCTATATGTGGCAGGGGCCCAGCTAGGAACCTTAACTCTGGGGTTTTCCTGTTACTAAATTGTATACCAGAACAACTCTGAGTGAAGCATTTGAAACTTTGCTGGATTTTTGTGTCTTTCTCTGCCTACCTGCTGCCAATCCCCTGTGGCAGAAGGACATCCCTATACCCTGCTTCCGGATTCTGTTGGGTGTTCCCTGGTATTCCCTGACAAGTGGAGGTCCCACTGAGATTCCTGATCTGGCTCCCGGATTTGGTCAGTGCGCCCAGTGTACCCCAACAGAACCAAAAGAAGTAAGACCTGCCTGAGCAAACCTGTGGTCCCAAAACAAAACAAAACAAAACAAAACAAAACAAAACAAAAAAAGAACAGATGAAAGCTGAGTTTCATCAGCTTCTCAGATCAGTGTGAGGGAAAAGGTGAGCTAATAACCATTACACAAATTTTGAGGTTTAAATGTATCACTGTATCACTGTCTTCCCGTTGTTCATCGATTTGCTCGAGCGGGCCCCAGTAACATCTCCATATGCCTGTCTCATGCTAGTAGAGCCCAAGGGCATCTGCTTGCTCCAAGAACATAAAGAGGCACAATCCGTTCCAGAATGAGGTCTATAATTGTTACTGGTATTTGGCATATCAAATACAACACGGGTAGCTTGCCAGGCTCTGCTGTGCAGGTAGCATACTCTTGCAGTCATCTCTAAGTCCAGCATTTAATGATTAACCACACGGCCGCAAGAGGCCGCGTGAGCCGGACTGTGATAGGCTGGTCTGCTGGGTGGAGTTCTGACGAGAGAGAAGTCGGATGTGGAAAATGGAGGCCCTCATGGAGTGGGGGGTTGTCTGGCTTGTTGCAAGGCTCTGCTGGGCTGGCGGGCCAGGGCTAGAACCCGCCATCACTCCTGGGCTCCTTGTGAGCGGCTGGACACAGGGTGAGCAAGTAGCAGCTCTGCCCCATGTCTGTCTCTGGATCAGCATACTTGGGCCGGATTAAAAAAGACTGCAGCAGGGTGGATTTCGATGAGCCGGACTGTGATAGGCTGGTCTGCTGGGTGGAGTTCTGACAGAGAGAAGTCCGGATGTGGAAAATGGAGGCCCTCATGGAGTGGGGGGTCGTCTGGCTTGTTGCAAAGCTCTGCTGAGCTGGCGGGCCAGGGCTAGAACCCGCCATCACTCGGGGCTCCTTGTGAGCAGCTGGACACAGGGAGAGCAAGTAGTAGCTCTGCCCCATGTCTGTCTCTGGATCAGCATACCTGGGCCGGATTAAAAAAGAGGTTTAAATGTGGAGGAAATATTGTCAGACAAAATAACATGAAGAATATTTTAAATCGTTGCAAGAACAAATTTCAAATGATGTTATTCATGACTGCCAAATACTTTCTGTTTAATTATTTTGTTTTGTTTTGTGAGGACCATATGTGGGACAGGGGATCAAACCCAGGTTGCCTACATGCAAGACAAGTGCCCTATCCACTATAATATCTTGTTCAGGCCCCACGACTTCATATGTCTTAAGACAATAGACAATGGAGAGAAAAACTCTTCTTAACAAAAAAGTTAAAACTAATATGGAGTCAGATGGAGTAAACAAAAAATTTGCAATAAAGGAGTAAGTGAGGGGAAAGATTCCAAATAAGATCTAAGATGAAGAAAAATGATTGGAACTGGTGTTGCAGAAACAAGTACAATTTGGTGACCTAGATGTATAATGCTTTTCTATGATCTCTAAATTGGAAAGTTTGCTCATGCTGAATATCACGGAAAACTCTATAAGGCTGAAGTAAGAAGAACATTCTGTAATATCAAGCACAGATAACAAGATCAATTGTAGATGAAAATTCCAAACTGAATAACTTTAGTCAACCTGAACTCATGACTATTTCTGAACACACTGTTCATTAAAATGCTGCATTCCCTTTGATCCAAATCTATGCTTCACTGATATTCTAAGTAGCAAATACCATTGGATTTGCAATAAAATTTTATTGGCGTAGTGGGAATAATGAAAGTTATGTTGTGTGTGAGTCAAAAGAAAAAATAAATTCAAAGCAATCTAGTCACAAAGAAATAGAAAGAGAACATGAAAATTGACTTGAAATCCTTGATTAAAAAACATTTTCTGACTTATAGGTTCCATTACTATTTATGATTAAAATGAAGGCAAATTGTGCAGTAAGGATATAGAACAAGGTTATAACATTTTTTGAGTATGTTTCAGATGTATGTGAGATTCTCTTTGTTTCTTAAGTCACTGTTGCAACTACTCTTCGCTTAGGTCACCAACAGGTCTAGGAGTGGAACTATACACACTTGTATACACACTATACACATTTGTATAATTCCACCCCTTGTATAGTTCCACACACTTATATAGTTCCAGTTCAGTTCAACTGTAGTCAGAATGTTTAGGGTAGAAGCAAAAATGTTTTAGCATACTAACCATTTCTCTTTACCCTCACTAGTTTTCTTAGGACTAGGAAAACAGCATGTCTATACTTGTAAGAGGTATGTGTTGAATAGAATTTTTTTTTACTTCGTGTGGAATGTTTTCAGAAAAACAATGAAAAACTTTGGTGAAAATCTTACATTTCCTTTAACTTATGCCACAAAGTGTTTCCTACAACCCTACTGAAAAACCATCCCCGTGTGGCACAACTATTTTTTTTTCTATTTTACTTTCTGGAGCCATACCCTGCAGTGTTTAATATGTACTTCTTATGTGTTACAGGGGGTCGAATGACTGAGTGGCATACAAGGTCAGAACTCCTTGTTTCCCACAAAAAAGTTTGTCAAAAAAATTTCTCAGACTCTTTCATCTAGCTTTTTCTGTACCTAAAAGTTTATAAAATATAGTGGAAAAGCATTTATTGAGCTTGACTATGCTGAGTATTATACCAGACACTTTCTAGTTAATCCATTTCTCTTCGCCTTATTGGAGGATTATTGCTATCCCCATTTAAAAAGAAAATAGACATGCCTTTCAATAAGTTTCATTATTTAAATTATGACAAATGCTATATCAAAATAATGTAATATAATATACTGTCTTAAAATAATGAAAATTTATTTATTGCTTGTAAAATATCAAAATGGTAATACAAATGTGTAAACTCTCCAAAATTTATTCAGGTATTTCAGCTTTTATTTATCTTAATTTTGTACACCTACAACATCTGAGTTTCAAGGTGACTGAGAAGAGGTAACAGAAATAAATCTTGTATTGTTTTTTATGGTTCTGTCCTAAAAATACTATTTTCCCCCAATTTCTTTCATCAGAACCATGACAATTCTTAACTCTAAGGTATTTGGAAAAGTAGCTAGTTGTTATATGAGAAGAAAGGGAAAATGGATTTTGGAATGACTAGCCTTACTCAAACACAACCAGCTTTTCTGGTCACCATATTCTATTTATCTCTTAGTTTCTTTAGTGAAATAAAAAGCAAACAAAAAAGGGGCTGGAGCAATAGCTCTGCAGGTAAGGCATTTGTCTTGCATGCAGCCGACCCAGGTTCAATCCCGGCATCCCATATAGTCCCCGTGCACTGCCAGAAGTAGTTCCTGAGGGAAGAGCCAGGAGTAACCTCTGAGCATCACAGGGTGTGACCCAAAAAAGACAAAAAAAAAATCAAACAAAAAGAACCTCCCACCCTTCTAAAAGGAAGCTCTCATTCGAATAAGCTTTCAACTAAGATTCTGGGATATTCTATCAGCGAATCTATAGAAGAATACAAAGAACCCACAGAATTCTAGTGCCATGTAGTCTTTTCTCTTAGTCTTGGCTATGCCATATAAAATATATTATCTTTCTTGAGATAGGAATAATAATAGCACTATAATTTTAGTGTCAAATTATTAAAAATAGTTGTTCATGAAGAAAAAAAAAGTAGCATACTCAGTAATAATTGAAGTGAAAATTTATCATATATCAAATGTATAAAATGAGCCTTATAAAGTTAACATAATTATCATATGTATTGCTTTAATATTAGTGCAACAATATTGATATATTATACTTTGTTACCAGGTTACATAAAAATGCTTGTCACTTGTCACTTGTTACTTGTCTTCCCATTGTTCATGGATTTGCTTAAGAGGGCACCAGAAACATCTCCATATGACCTGTTGCAAGCAAGTGTAGCCCAAGGGCATCTGCTCACTCCAGGAACATGAAGAGCCTCAAACCATTCATTCAGATCATGGGAATGAGATCTATAATTGTTACTGGTTTTTTGGCATATCAAATACAACACAGGTAGCTTGCCAGGCTCTGCCATGTAGGTGATACACTCTCAGTAGTAGGCTCTCATCTCAAGTTTTACTGATGAACTTCAACATGGAGAGATCTGTTTTTCTCTTAGGTGGAGCTTTGTGGAGCTGTGGAGTCTGGATGTTGAGAATGACTGACCTCATGGTGTGGGGATTCCCCTGGCTTCTTGCTAGGCACACTGGGATGACAGGTACAGCTAGAACCTGCCTAGAACTGTATACAGTGTATAAATGTGAAAGATCCTGGGAAGGACCTGGTCATAACTTCCAGTATTATCTAAGATTGTTTCACGGCCACATAGCGGCCTGGAGTGTCTCTCTTCAAGGTTTGCTGGCTGTGGTGGTTGGGAGCTCGCAGCCACACCTTTCAACATGGAGGTGGAGGAATGGGAGGAGGAGCCCAAATCCTCTCTCTCCAAGTCTGGCCAGCATGGCCCTCTCCCGTATGAGTGAGCAAACCCTTGGAGCTTAACATAGCTTAACATAGCTCCAAGGGTTTGCTCACTCATACGGGAATGAGCTACGTATGAGTGACTGGCCGAGTCATTTACTGGTCTCTGGAGCTCCATGGCCTGCTTCCACATGGGGCCGAGTGGCACAGCTGTGGGTCTGTAGTAGGAAGAATAAAAAAAAATTACTTAATTTATTATTTATTTTCCAGGTTCCACAGGAAAAGAAATAATAAATAAAATAATTTATTATTAAATAATAAATTAAATAATTTATCATTAAATAATAAATTAAATAATTTATTAGTAAATAACAAATTTTCCAGGTTTTAGTGGAACCTGGAAAGTGTATATCCTGGCCCTATGTGCTGCTCTCTGCCTCTAGCTATTTCTTAAGTCCTGTGGATTGATCTGCTTTCTAAAACTTTATATTTAAGCTGAGGTTTTCTGAAGACTTTGGGTACAAAAACGACTGACTTGAAATACTGGCCCTAGAAAAGATATTCCTAGTGAGGAAAAACCATCATTTTCTCATCTCTTACACTCTTGACACTTCAGCAAGTAAATTTAGTACCTAGAAAACTACTTGACAAAAAACAAGCGAGAGACTTTCCTTTGCGAATTTATTGAGGACTAAGAATATTTCTTTGTATTCTATTCTGAGAGAATGCCAGAGTTTTAAAAAAGAAGGACTTCACTGACACCTGGAATTTTTAACATGTATTTTAGATTTATAAAATTTCATAAAAACAGATGGCACAATTTTTTATCCAGTAACTAAAGTGTATTGAATAGGATTCCAGGTTTAGTGTATCTCTTTGCATTGTCTCCAAAGTAGTGGTGTTCAGGTAGGTATGCCAGTGAAAACAATCTTTGCTGGCCAGTTTGTATTTGAATAGACTGAAGAAGCCTTAGATATTGATATTATTGTTATTTTTTTTTGTGGGAGAGGAGAACAGGACTGTGACTACACCAGACACCATATGGAGTGCTGGGGATCTGCAGGCCAGCCAGGCACCTTACCTGCTGTCCTATTGCTCCGCCCAGCAGGAGGTAATTATGGTGATGTCTATTATACACACTCTCTGGGTGATGAGTAACAGAAGCTTTAGCTGTGTGTCTGTTAGGAACTTTCAGGTTTTATCATCAGTGGTAGTTGAAATTCTTTAGTTCGGAGTTAACCCTCCATCACATTTCTTTCTAAGTACAGATGAAGTGGCTGGTTTATGGTAGTGGTTCACAGACTCTGCTGTGTATCAGAACAAACTGTGATAGTGATTAAAGTTTCTGAATCTCTAGATAAGGAGGCAGCCTGAGAATTCACATAGCTAGTAGATTTCCAAGTGAAATTCCTGGTCTAGGGCTCACACCAAACTAGACTAGGGTTCACACCAAACTAGGCTTAGGAAGGCACCATTTTGCAAATCCCTCAAAACAAAACATTAAGTTCCATTTTGACTCTATTCTGGGCGGATGAGAACCATTTGCCAGCTGAGCCTTGAGGAAGGCCTTGAAGATGGAGCCCCTGCCAGTTGAGAAAGGTGAATAAGACTGTCTGCGCCGTTTACTGTTCTGGGGAAGGGGCAGGGACACCCCCCCCCCCCCCACTTGCTTAGGGCTTGCTTTTGCTCTGCATTCAGGGACGGATGACCCTGCTTGGACTTGGGGGACCATACAGGCTTCCAGGGAAAAACCCTGGTCTGCTGCATCATGCAAGGCAAGCACTTGACCTGCTGTACTCGCTCTGGCTTTCATTTTAAGAAATATTTAAAACCCAGCAGCTTACGAGTCGCCCGGGAGAGATGGTGAGTTCTAGCCCTGGCCTGCCACCCCAGCAGAGCTTCGCAACAAACCAGACGACCCCCCCACTCCATGAGGGCCTCCATTTTCCACATCCAGACTTCCCCCTCGTCAGAACTCCACCCAGAAGACCAGTCTATCACAGCCTGGCTCGAGCAGCCGCTTGCGGCCACATGGTTCATCAATAAATGCTGGATTTAGAGATGACTACAAGAGTATGCTACCCACACGGCAGAGCCTGGCAGGCTACCCGTGTCGTGTTTGATATGCCAAATCCCAGTGACAAGTATAGACCTCATTCCCGTGACCTGATGGAATGGTTTGAGGCTCTTTATGTTCCTGGAGCAAGCAGCTGCCCTTGGGCTCTACTTGCATGAGACAGGACATATGGAGATGTTACTGGTGCCTACTCAAGCAAATCGATGATGAACAGGAAGAAAGTGACAGTGATTATTTATTTATTATTATTTATTTTTAATAATTTTTATTAATTTTATTATCATTTATTTTATTATTTATAAAATAATAAATACTATAATAAAATAGTATGAAATGCTATAGAGATAAAAGCACACCCTTTTATTAAGCATGTTCTTTGAAGAATTCACTTTGGATAGAAAATAATTTTCTAAGAACAAATGTGAATGTAACTCTCTTTACAAGAACTAGAGAAAATTGTTGCACCAAGAAAGCTAGCTTAAAGAGCCAGAGTGTAGGTAGCAAGCTGCATGCATCACAATGCAAATCTTTTCAATGACTCCTAAATATTGACTAAATAGTCCCAATCAAAAAATATATTTAAATGTAAATGATACTCAAAGTGAGTCTAAGTGGTTCCTGATAACTTGTATAGCATAGGCCCTGCTGGATAACCTAGACAAGAAGATATATGAAGATAACCATCTCCCCTGTTCTAATAGCCCACATTCTTGGAATCACTTGTATCACTTGTCTTCCTGTTGTTCATCGATTTACTCAAGCAGGCACCAGTAACATCTCCATTTGTTGGGAATGAGGTTACTGTTTTGGGCATAGCAAATATACCACAGGTAGCTTTCCAGGCTCTGCCATGGTTCTGGGTTCATCCCAGGAGACCCAATCTTTTCTTGTGTCAGACCATCAACCATCCAGGGCCCATGGGGAAGAGCCCTGGGTGTAGACAAGCCTCTCCTGTCTGCCACCTGCCGGCGCAGAGTCGGACACCACAGCTACACCTGCAACATCTCGAGGGGCAGGTGAAAGCTAATAAAGAGATTTGGGGGCTGGAACAATAGTACGGTGGGTAGGGTGCTCGCCTTGCAAGCATCTGACCCTAGTTTGATCCCAGGCAATCTCTGATGCCTTTCAAATGCCACCAGGTGTGATTCCTAAGAGTAGGGTTGGAGTCAGTCCTGAGCACTTCTGCATGTGACCCCAAAACTAACCAAGCAAGCAAACAAAAAAAAATCACCCAACAACATTGACCTTTGTTAAAAATGTTTTTGCTTTCCTCTGAATTCTTAATTTAAAAGACCCCTTCCATAAACTGGAAGCTTCCTGCTTTATGTTTTATTTCCTTTTCCTTCCCTTAAATAAAATCTTTTCTGAATTCAGTCACTTGATCTGCTTTCAATCTTGACTGTCTGAGGAACTTGAATCTCTGCACCTCTGCACCCACAGTAAAACTACCTCTCTAGCCTCTTCTCTCATTTCTAACATACTCTCTCCTTTCAGCATACATCACTTTCTGCAAAGTATGACAATGAGAAAACATTTGTTCAGTTACTCTTATACAAAGAATCTGTATTGACGAGGGAAAAGTGATGAGGAGGTTTTAGACTCTCTGTGGTAGAGGTTGTTTTATATGGTAACAAAGCCATACATATATGGAAACTACTATAGACCATATAATTTCAATAAAAACATGGACATAAAGATTCTACTGCTGCAATTCATATTCTAAAATTAAAAAAAATATATAAATTAATTCTGTTAGCATATATAGCTGATTTATAATGATGAGTGTATAAAATGTATGTGATATAATGCAATATTATCTCCATTTTTAAGAGAATCTGTCTTAAGCAAGAAGTATATGGAAAAAGGACTGTTGCAGGCAGAAATATAGGGGGCCCTGGCAACAAATACTAAGAAAAACACCCTCTGGCACCTAAACCAGCCCTGAGGCATGAAGGCCTTTGAAACACAGGACCCAACAGAAGACACCAAGAAAAACATTGATGTGCAGAATTCTAGGTCCAAATAGAGCAATCATTTTAGCAATAGGCTAAAATGTTGGGGGGGGGGTGCAGTTAGGTAAAACTGTAAACTAATTTGACAGTGAAAACAGGGCCTCTTTGGCCTGCATCTACCTGCACTTTCTATCTGTCCACATTCTTACTGTAGGGCATGTTTCCCCATCTTGAGATGGGTACTCAGGTCACTTCATTCAGGGTGTGAGAACAGAAGCGATGCTATGGCAGGCTGCAGGGTAGAACTAGACTCTAGTTATCAATGACCTGAAAATGAGCCCTGACTTTTACTGAGGCTACAGGGTAGAGCTAGGCCCTGGTTATCAATTACCTGAAAATGAGCCCTGACTTTTTGCTGAGGCTGCAGGGTAGAGCTAGGCCCTGGTTAGGCCCTGGTTAATGACCAGAAAATTAGCCTTTTCACTGGAAGACCCTTACAGTATCACTGTCTTCCCATTCATCATTGATTTGCTCTAGAGGGCACCAGTAACATCTCCATATGTCCTGTCTCATGCAAGTAGAGCCCAAGGGCATCTGCTTGCTCCAGGAACATAAAGAGCCTCAAACCATTCCATCAGGTCACGGGAGTGAGGTCTATAATACTGGTATTTGGCATATCAAATACCCTTACAGTATGTTAGCTAATCAGAAAGTAGCAGGAAACCCTCCTGAAATAATAGTAAGAGGCTGTAACTATAGTGAGAGGTTGAAGCAGTAGTGAAAAGTTAACCAACCAAAGGTAACCCAGATGATATTTCCTGATAAAACTCCAAACTGTATCCTTCTTGTAAACCCAAAACCCTAATGTATAAAAGACTTCTAAGTTAGGACAGCGGGATCCTTGCCACATAGAGGCTACTGCGTTAATGCTCTTGGCTCGGACCCTAGCTCCAGCTAGAAATAAACTCCTTTGTTTTTGCATCTTGTGGTCTTGTCTTTCTGTCCATGCAGATCCCAAACTCAGACTAACAAGAGAACTCTTGTGTTCTTGAGTGTCTCTTTTCCTCCTATCTCTAAAATAAACTTGTTTGGTTTTAGTATTTGTCTCTGCCTGAAATTCTTTTCTCTGAGTGAAGGTCAAAGAACTTGAAAAAGCCTGTGTAGGATTTAAGACTCACTTTCCTTTCTTGCAAAGGACAGTTCCTTGCTCCAGCCTGGATTTTATGGCTCCCTGAGAAATCAGGTGTCAAGTGATCATTTCTCACACCAGATAGGACAAGTGCGTACTGGGGCTGGTGGTGAGACACAGAGTCTGTGCCAGTCAGGTGCTCCTGGTAGACTGCTTATGGTAGGTGCTCATGGTTTCCTAGATTTCCTTGGCACTTCCCTGCGTGGCAGAGGTGGGAAGCAAGGCAAGTGGCAGATTCCTTTCTTGAGGCTGCCTCCTCTATCCTCTTCATTTCACAAATGCCACTGTTCCTCTACTTCTCTGGTGGGAATTATGTCTCCCACTCGTAACAAGAATTTTAAGCTTCAAATCATGTAACCAGCTCAAACTCGAATTCACTTAAACTGATCATGTTAGTAGGGTTTTGTTAATGTAGTTTTAAATTCACATTAATAGTTTATTGATATTCAATAAGTTGTCTGATTCTAAAATTAGGAGTCATCATATCAATAGTTCGATGAAACTATTTTCATTTTAATAAATTAAAATGGAAGACTTTTACCTTATCATTTAAATCTACATATTTCAAATTGTTGAAATTGTGTGAAACAACAGTGCTCATTGTTTGCTTCTGGCCCTGTGCTCAGGAATTATTCCTGGCAGAACTCAGTACACTATTGGGATGCAAACCCCTGTCAGCAGAATGCAAGGTAAATGCCCTACCCACTATATAATTGCTCTGGGCCCTGAAATCATATTTTAGATGAAGTATATGCTGGGCTTATGAAGATATTAGATAAAAGGAGCATAGTTTATTGCATTGCTAGTCCAACATAAATGGACTAAAATACCTTTTTTTGGTTCAAATCCATTCAGTAATAAATAAGAATATTTCCTTTTTAAAAGGAATATTGTGCTTATATGGATTATGAATCGGAAACTATATGCCCAGGACAATTAAACAATTATATAATCTACAGATTTATTGTGACATGATACAAGAGAGAGCAAATCTCTGTTTGCCCTTCATTTGCCAGAAGGTCAAGTGTCTCGAGCTTTTTAATTTAAAAGGGAAAAACAGTGCACAAAGCAGCACTATTTCACCAGTTGAAATGGCTCTGGAGCCTTCCATCCTTCCATCAACTTCAGGAATTAGTTTCAACGTAATGCCTGATTTCATTCAGTCTGCAACCAGCATGGAGCAAACCACCTGCTGTGAAATAAGGATGTAGCGACCAGCACTTATTATAGCAGTAGCCATAAGTTTATTGCTTATTGGTAGTAAACTTAAATCTTAGTAATTTTGAATTACTGAGTTAGCTTAGATTTATGGAGCTGCATAGTCATTTAGAATGGCACTCATTCCAGAAGGGTATATTATCTAAACCAATTTTCTTATAGTGATGCAATTGCAATACTATAGTTACGGTTGTATCAGCATTTCCATTATAAAGTCTTATTTTCAGGGTTTTATAATTTGACTATAAAAATTCTCTCCTTGTTGAAACTTAGCAAACAAGGTCTGAGGCATAGAACTAAAGTTTTTTTTTAATAAAAAATCCACATGTATTTGATCTATTCTATCATGTTATGCGTTAGCTCTATAAAGCAACAAAATACACCATGCATACCTAGAAAAGACGGAAGAGAATAACAGTTATCTGTGATCTCAAGAGAATGTTCAATTTTTATCTGGTCTGCTAAGTTTCTGTGAGAATAATGAGGTGAATTGTATGAATGGATGGTTTAAGATACAAGTGAAAATTTCATTAATTTTAATTGCAGATTAGTCACGTCACCTCTCCTCATCTGTGAGATAAAAATAATTTCTCATTTAATAAAACTTTAAATAATCAAGGGCAGGAGAGATAAGTAGGACACGCAACAGGTTGTGCAGAGGCCTAGCCAGGTTTGATCCCTGGCAGCTCATATGGTTCCCTGAAACCACTATCAGTGATTCCTGAGTGCAGAGCCAAGAATAACCCTTGCGCACTACTGAGTGTGCTCCCCCGACCCCCTCCCAAAAGGAAATTTAAAGAATTTAATAAGTAGAAGGAAATATTTTTCAATGTTAAAATTACTTTATAGGCATTCAATAATATTTCTCTGGCTATAATTTTTTTTCTAAATGTGTAAGTTGAATTTCCTACATCATTTAAATTTATTATATATTCATAGATCTTCCTAAATGAATTGCAGACTCCTAAATGCATGTCTCTGTCTCCAATGTGGCACTTTGTTTCATGACTTTGCTACCTGTTCCTTTCAGAACTGAAAGTGGGTGCGTGACTTCATTTTGCTTCATTTTTGCTGACTTCCTGAGTCAGCATTTCTTGTTGAAATCTCTACACCTTAAGAACATGACGCCCTCTAGTGATCAACAAAGAATATATACATTATATGATATAACTAGGGAAAACCAGAATCTGTCTTTATGAGACAAAGCCATGGAAATTTATTTTGCATATATATATATATATATATATGCATATATGTACTCATTATATAGTCTTAAAATTCTAAATTACAGGGATGAAGTGCATGTGTTGCATGCACAAGGCACCAAGTTTGCTCCCTGCTACCTCATGGTCTTCAGAGTACTAAATTGGAATACCTTGGTAGTTCCTGAGCACTCCCAGTGTAGTCCTGGTGCCTCAGCACTCCTAGGCAAAAAACAAAAACACCACAACAGGCGAATTCATTAAACTACCAGTCTTAAACTAGTGGGCTGTGAATCACTAGCAATGATGTCCATTGTCACTGCCCTCCTCCAAAAAAAATTTTGAAAAGAATTTTTTAGTGTAGTATTATAATGGCAAGTGATAAAGTATATAAGTTATGACCTGAAAATGCTTAGATTCTACATTGACTCTACTACTTGATAGTTCTGAGAACTAAGTGTTATCGATACCTAATTCATTTGAAATCCAATTTATCTATAAAATTGAGGGGACGAGGGTTTTCTTAATATTGTTTCTATTTTAATATGGAATAATCTAGGAAATTGTGTATTATATTAAGTATTGGAAAGTTTTTGTTACAGGTGTATTCTCTGTTCTCCCATTTTGAGCAAAATATCCTTTCAAAATTGTTATTATTAAAGAGTATTATTTAGAAAAGAGTATTATTTCAAAAGTTCGTTTGGATGTTAGCACAACAGTACAGCAGGTAGGGCATTTATCTTGCACACAGGCAACTGGAGTTCAATTCCTAGCATACCATAAGGATCCCCATGCACCACCAATAGTAATTCCTGAGTGAGAATCCAGGAGTAAACCTGGAGCATTGTCAGATATGACCTAAAATATCCCCCCCCAAAAGTGCTTTTGTTTGAGTACTTCGTTTTGATGAGTTTAAAGAAATTAAAAATTATTAAATGTTGAACTATATTGATTGGGTTGGAGCTTTGCTGCCAACATTCCCGTATGTACCAAAATGCAATAAATAATCACCCAAGCTAAGGATTGCATGGGGGATATAAAGTAAAGATTATAATACTTTACATTCAAAAATTATATTTACCTGATGCAAAGGATGCATGCATTATGATCACTTAGTGGTGAATACTTATGGGAACTTGAATGCAATATGCAATAAAAGTTGCATATAAAATGGGCTACATACAATGATTTGGAAGCAAGAAAATGAATGCTGGATTATAGCTGTGCAGGTGTCAATATGGTTGCTGGCTTTGACTTACTGTGTATATTTGGGAAAGTTCCTGAACATTTCTGTGCTTCAATTTCCTTCATTTTGTGTAGGAAGGCCTGTAAAGTTTAGTGCACTTACTGGCATATTTCAGATGCTCAATATATGTTAAACATTACTGTTACAGGCATTGTTTTTCACGTATCTTGGATTTTAATGCTTAATAAATATTGATAATTTTGTCTATGTATGCTTTCTTAGATCTCTAAAACTATAAAATAAAATGTCTAAGAAACCTATCTGTTAGTATATGTCCATGATAATAGTAAATCCCATCCATGATATCACCATCAGAAGAAATTATATCGTTTTCTGATGGAGAGATTCTAAATCACATAACTTACAACATCCTACACATAGGAAACTTTTTCCCCACAGTTGTTTATGTTATCACAACTTTCTGAATTCTCACACTTAGATAACAAAAATTATCTCCTATGAAAATACTCTCCAAGATATTTAACTAAATGAGAATAGACTATTATGCTGGGAAAAATGAGAATTAGTTTCCAGAAATTCTAAAGAAATGTGGCCTTTTCCAGTAATTATTTATTTATTTAATCATATATTTATTTAATATAAGGAGTAAATTCTGAAGTCAAAACTTGGAGTGAGAATTTCTGTTGGAAAGAAAACAAGAGATATTATATGTTATAAAGGCTGTCATTGTATAAGAAATATCCTAGACTAGATCACTGGAAAATACATTGTCTTCTCAGAGAGTTAAGGTGTCTTTAGTCAAGAACATCAATCATAGATGTAGAGAAAGGGTACAATGAATATGATAGAAAATGATTTTTTTTCTTAGGGATTTTTAAAAATTATTTTTGGTAAAGATAAACTCCCTAGAACTCAAACCCTTGAAAACCAAATTTATGTATTCATCTCCTATGGCAAAATGTTACAAAGAGCAAGAAGGTTATATCAAAAAAACCCTTATGAATTATTGAGATTGATTCTACCGTACTCTAAGAAAAATATTTAGAGATGTGCTTAAAGGATGGCAGACAGCAGCAGACTAACAGACCTGTGTTCACCTCTTCTGTTATTAATGTTGATTAACACAACAAATCAATGATTTTCAGTCTTTAAGAAATTCTATGCCAAAAATTCAGTGTTATTGATGGATATAAATTGTAATGATTGAAATTCAAATATTACCTAAAATAGATACTTGTTCTTCAAGAGACAATAGCTTGGTGAAATGCACAATCATAGAATATAAAGATTTAGATAAAAGAAATGCTTGCACTAAAAACAGGGAAAAATTTTGAGAATATACAAGAGGGGACAAATAGTATTGAGTGAAAGTCTGGAAATGTTTTCTGGAGGAAAATTTAGTTGGAATTTTCAGTGTGAACCAGTGTTTTACTAAGTGTGAGAAATGGTAATGGCACATTAAAAATCACTATTTAATATACACAAAGAGACTTAAGTGATAAACTCTAAATACCTGCAGGGCTAGCCACAATATGTAAAAGAAGAGGAGAGAGATGCAGAGAGAGAGACAGAGAAAGAGGAAACTGGGGTACCTGCTATTGAGGCAGCCTGGGGGGGTGGGAGGGGGTGGGGTACATTGGTGGTGGAAATGGGGCACTGGCTGGTGGAGGGATGAGTGCTGGAATACTGTATTACAAAGAACCAATTATGAACACCTTTGTAATTGTATGTCTCACGGTGGTATATAAAATTTTTTTTAAAAAGTTGAAGAAAGGAGAAAATCCCTCTAATTAAAGAAAAGATTGATATCTCTCTTCCTGTCTCCACCTTCCCACTATATTCCTCTCTGTAACATTATATAGTGAGTTTCAGCAATAGACATGTGGATGTTGATTAGCATACACTGATGATAATCTTTTATATTGAATGATCCAATTATAAAAGATGGGCATATTGACCTCAGTTGGCTATTTTGAAACAAAATATTTTCATACATTTAGGAGTTTTGAATTTAGGTAACATTCATTTACATGTTTTATGTTTTAAGGATTCATGAATTTCTTCATAAAACTGTTACCAGTCTGTACTCCTCTACAAAAATATCAATTTATTTCTACCACAGTTCATTGGTTGCTCTCTTTATTTCTCTGGTCACTTTAGCTCTGTGATTTGAGACTAAGAGTTTGTTTTCATTTGGTTTTGTCTATTCTCTTGCTTTGTTCTCTTCAATAAAATTCTACTGGAAACCTGGAGAGCCATATGCAAAGGATGAAATGGGGTCACTATCTCATACCATGCACTGTTGGATGGCAGACCTAGTTAACTCTGGATATTTGCAGTTTAATCTAATTACACTTTGAGCTATTTACATGTCCCTAAGCCAGGGTTCATATGAATGAGATCTCTCTTCTGTATAAACACTTATGGAAGGTGTGGCAGTTATAGAAGTTACCTTGACTCTGAATGTGTAACTTCTGAATTATTATATATCTACTGTGACTTCTATGTTATCTAGATTGGTTACAACTCCTCTTTATACCCACTGGTTTCCGCATGGGACAGTTAGAGTTTACCAGGAGACTATTATCCTGGCTACATTGAGACTATCATTTAAGATTATAGGAAGGATCATACTAGTTTGCCCTTAAGCAGGCGAGTGTTACCCTTTCAGTATACAGAGAACAAGATACTCAGAATGACCCTGGTGCAGATAATAAATAAGAGGGACCTTATAGGTACCATCCAGATTACATGAAGCCCATATAATTAAGATGTATTACTTTATATCAGCCCTTTCTCACTCCAGTGTTTCAACACAAGAGATAGTCTCAGAGGAAGGAACTAGTACTTGGTATAATCATTTGTTTAGCCCTGTAATGAGTGTTGCACTTCCCTACTATACCCCTTTACTCTCTAGAAGCTGTTTAGTTGATCTTTGTTGACAGGACCCTCCCTGAAGTTAGGATTACTGTTGTGTATATAACGGGACTGACTTGAGGTACCTCATCCTCTTTGGTGGGACTCTCTCTGGTGAGATCCTCTTTGGTGAGAGACTTGGGCCCTTGAGCATGGTCTATGTTCTGACCAGAGCTAGAGGTCTTCCATTATATTGGATTGAAGTGGTAGAGCTTGTTCTACTATTAAACATTTTTTTGGAAATGCACTGAACTCGTGAGATTTCATCCATTCCCTGGCAGCCTTGGAGGTAGACGAGAACCTCTGTACTAATACTGTTGGGGACCTCAGCTGCTCCCTGACAATGAAAAATAAATCAAAACCTTGTATATTAAGCACAAAATTATAAACTATATTGAGGATAACATATGTAAAATATTCCATAATACTGGCTTTAGGAATATCGTTGGTACTGCAACTCCAACAGGGGGAAAATCAAGAAAAAATAAAGAAATAGAATTATATAAAACTAAAGTTTCTGCATGACACAGAATCTCATAAAAACAAAGATGTCCAATTAAATGGTATAAAACTTTTGCAAACTATACATACCACCATGAGCAGAGCCTGGCAAGCTACCCATGTTGTATTTGATATGCCAAATAGCAGTAACAATTAGAGACCTCATTCTCATGACCTGATGGAATGGTTTGAGGCTCTTTATGTTCCTGGATTGAACAGATGCTCTTGGGCTACACTAGCCTGTGACAGGACGTATGGAGATGGCACTGGTGCCTGCTCAAGCAAATCGGTGATCAAAGGAAGGGAAGACAAGTGATACAAATGATATACAGAGCATATAAAATTTAACAAGAAAACAAACACTCCATCAAAAAATGTAGAAAATGGCAAAAGAGATACATTGTCAAAGGAGATCTACAAACAGGCAACAGGCATCTGGAGAAAAATTTCATTGTTAGAGAAATGCAAATCAAAATGACAATAAGGTGTTGCTTCATACTTGTGAGAATTCTTAACATTAAAAAGAACATAAGCAAGTGTTGGCATGTTATGGAGGAAAGGGAATCCTCATAAGTTGTAGCCCAGAATGTAAGTTGGTTCCTCATCTATGGAAAATTATGGATAGAAAATTCCCAAAACATTTTAAATGGATCTTCCATGTGATTCAACAATGTCATTTATAGATATTCATACAATGGTCATAAAAGCACTAATTTCAATAGATTTATGTAAATTCATACTTATGGCAGTACTCTTTACAATAGCCAATTTTTTAAACACTCAGGTGCCCAACATCAGATAAGTGGATAGATATGGTATTTTCTATAATATGAAATGCTACTTAACTCTTAGAAATAATAAAATCTTGCCTTTGCAGCAACATAGATAAAACTAGAGAGTAATGTTAAGTGAAATAATTCAGGATAAAAAAAGACAAATACAGACAATCTCATTCATAGCTGGATTTTTCACGGCAGCTCTAAGTAAAATAGCCAGGACAGGGAACAACTCAAATGCCCAATGACAAATCAATAAAGCGGTTGTCCATCATATATATAGCTTGCAAAAAAAGAAATCTTGCACTTTTCTGCAACTTGCATCTAACAAGAGGCCATTTGCACTAAAAAGAAATAAGCCAGAGGGAGAATGACAAATAAATATCACATGATTCACTAACCTGGGGTATATAGGGGGAAAAACAGGGGGTTGAATTTTATCAAAAGATTAAATAGAAACCTTAGTTTTGTTTAAATTACAAACTAGATTGTCAATTGGGGGAGGGGAGAAGGAAGAGGCAAACTAAAAATGATATAAGCACGGTAGAATCGGGCATTTTGGTGTAAAGATGCAACAATTTTAGTTATTAACAACATATAAATGAACACTGTTATAACTTGTCACCCAAACTAATAAAAATTTTAATTTAATAAAAACTAAAATTGGTTCATGTTGTAATAATGTAAGTAAAACAGTTTATATTTGCTAGATTTTGGACTACTTTTATACAGATCAATGACAGAAAAGATATTTATCTAATAACTCTTCTACTTATCTACTCTTGAAACATCATGTAGTTCCTTTCTTATAGTGCATATAATATAACCATAAAATACACTATCAAATTACCTATTAAACAGGAACAATATGTTCTGCAATATAATATAGTTTGTAATAATTCAATAAATCTACTTTTTTCTATTGACAAATTCTATAAGAAGAGATGAGAGGCTAGATAAATAGCTCAGTTAAATAGCTCAGTTGCAGAGTACAGAAGCCTGGGCCAAATCCTGGTACCATAGGTATCCCCACATTACGGGAATCCTGGTACCATAGGTATCCCTACATTACGGGAGTGACCACTAGACACAGAACCAGAAGCAGTCTCTAAGTACTGCTAGGTAGGGCCATAAACCAAACCAAAAATAATGTAGCAGTCATGTGAAGGATTAGTACACGTGAGCTCTATTTTCAACAAGCAAAAGTGAGGAGAAGAAATGAAAGCAGGAAGAGCTATTAAATAGGAGTGGAAAGTACTAGAGTGCTGAATGCACAGTAGTGGGAATGGTTTGCAATAGGTGCAGGCAGTAAGACAGACTAAATGTAGATTGTTTAAAAACAAAAGAAAAGTCAATCTGCTTGTTATTATCACCATGAAGCAGTGATTCTAAACAGTGACAGTAATAAAATACCCCTACCCAAAAATCTTTTGTTGGTCTGCTTCCTAACAATTAGTACATGTTATTTTAGTTTTAAAGAAAATTGAAGTTCCTGCCCATCTAAATTTAAACAAACCCTTTGTAAAACATGAAAGTTCATTTGGAGAAATCGCAGACAACTCAATCTCAATATATTTAAACTTAGCTAGATATTTTCATTTCTGAGTAAGTTCGTAACATTTCAGAAACATTCAGGCTCCTTTTTTAAACACAGCCACTATTGCCAAACCCAGGCACAATTTATCCCTTTGAATAAACATTGGATTGGAAATGAATGACAGTATTGTGTTTTCAAAGACAGAGTAACAGTTTTCAGTTAGTGCAATTCTATAATTCTATGTGACAGTTTGAAGCTTTAATTTGAGTTTAAGATCAAAAGTAGAATGGAGTGTAAATTGATTTAATTTCCGGCACCTCTTTGACATCTAAATATAGCAGGGGATAATATATATCTGATGGAAGGAACATACAGAAGGCAACAGACTCCTTAAAGGTCAGGGCTATGATTGTACATTGTGTTAGAGAACTGTCCTGGCATACTAGAGTCCCTTGTTTGCATTTTTTTGAGCAACAAGATCTTCACTTTCTATCAGGTGCAATGTTTGTCCATCCCCTTCTCTCTAACAGAACCCAAAAGTATTCCCCAGCACCATTGGATCATTTCCAACGATCTCCCAAAAATTTCACCAAAGACACTTTATAGATAACTTTAACCAGAGCATCTTCCTGACCTCAATTTTTTCTGTTCAGCTCACTGACTACCCATTTGACTCCCCCTGAAAGTTTTCTATATCTCGAGGCGCTAAAGTCTTCATCAATTTGATAAAGGGTGACCATCTTCTAAGACAAAGAATCCACAGAACATTTCAAAGATTTTATAGCACGTCCCCCTCCCTGCCTCCATTTGTTTTCATTTCGCTCATTTTATCTTGATTCTGTTGTAACAGATGCCGATAGAGTTTTTGACACTGAGAATGCCAGATCTATCATTAATGTGTTGCCAAACTGGGGAAGATTTACTAACAATATGTTTTGCCTGCATCAGTTCACTTCTTTTAATAGAGAGACTCATTTGAATAACATCTGAATAAAGGAGTTAATAATAGTAGCCTAGAAGCGAAAGCCAGATTGGATTAATGAGCAACTGACCCAAATCTTCACCCTGAATTAAAATGGAATGCCATTAGAATAATTTTGGAGATACAAAATGTTCTGTGAATTTAAACCCCACTTTTACCCTTTTCTCCTTCCTCTCTTGCCATATTTTAAACAAAGTTCACCTTTGCCCATCCAGACTTTACCTGGGAGTTCAGGCAGCATATATTAGATTAACTTTAAAGTTATTGGTTTTAGTTTCACCACCAACAAAAGATGTACTTAGAATCTGGTTACAAATTTTAATTTTTCAGAAATTTGGTATTAAGAAATGAATATTGTTATAATTATATGTCTGCAATTATTAAAGTGGGAAAAGACACTGAAATCATTTTTGCTCTATTTGAATTCAATTATCTAAGATTTTTTAATGTAGTATTCATGTGTGAATATGAGAGAGATAGATTGCTAATAAGGCATTCATAGCCACTTCTGTAATAATGTCCTCATAGTACTGTTATTACAAATAATGGTAGCATAGCGTATGAAATGTAAGACAAGCTCTTGGCAGATTAAATATAAAATTCAAAGGACAGAGAGTTCAAGAAAAGATATATATGTACAGTATTGAAAATTTTATTTAAAATTAATTCATCAGAATTGACTATCGAGGTTTTGTAATTGTGCTGTTTATCTTTTAGGGTGGTGAGGGGAGTTTGGTTCACATCAGACTGTGCTCAGAGCACAGTCCTGGTGGTGCTCAGGAGTATACAGTGCAGGGATGGATGGAAGTATGCGACAACAGACATGGTAAAGGCCTTCGCCCAGTATTATCTCTCTAGTACTTTTCATGTTTTTCTTTTTTTTAACAAAAAATATACAACGGTGGAAATTTTGAAGTGTACAATTAGAAGTACATAACCGTGTCATTACTACCCAAATCAAAATGAAATTGTCAGTGTCCTATCCATACCCAAGTCTCACCTATTTGACATTAGTTGCCACTGTTTGACATTAGTAACCATAGAGGCCCTTTGATTTTATGAATTTTATAACAGAAAAACTCATATAATTTAGACTCTGCGGCAACTGGAGTATTTCATTCAATATAATGCTTCTGAAATGTTACCATCTGGGTGCATTATAACAAGAGTTTCTGCATTCTCATTCCCGTATGTATACATGAACTATCATCTTTACTCCATTTTACTGATGAATGAATTCTTTCTATTATAGAGCTGTCTTTCAAATTAGTGTTCGTATGAATATTTTAGGTGGATTTGGGCCAGCATATCTGTACTTTGTTACATTTTAAACATTTTTTAACCTACAAAGAAAACACTTTGTTTCTATGTCTTCACTTGGTTAAAAAATACCAGGCAGAGTTCATAAGTACACTTTGACCTCTCATTTTTGTTTGGCATGAATTTGCTCCCAAAATTCAAACTGTCCCTGGATGTCTCTTCTGCTTTTTAAATAGAGTCATTATTTAAAAAAAATTCTTGTAATTCTCTTGAAAAGATGAGAAAGTTGATTTTTATTAGGTGTAAAGATAACCATTTGGTAGAATTTATGATTATTAATCAATTTGTTTAAAACTACTTGGAGAAAAGGCAGAAAACAAGAACATCAGTTATTTTTTCCATTAGTCTCCTAAAAAATATCAAAATGGTTTGCATCTGAAATTTTGGTTGCTGCTTGTAACTTTTTCCATTTAGCTTTACCTGACCGTTAGAAAGAACTGGTCTTTCTTCAAGACTTTTACAAAACAATTATGTTTTAAGACCAATAGAGAATAGTCAATTCATAGAAATAAAAAAACTTATAAAAATAAAATATTTCTTTAAGTTAAATAATTGAGAGGTATAAATTTGTTTTTCTAGTTGATTTGTTTTTACTGGTTTTGGCATATCAATTACGGGATGGACAGCTTGACAGGCTCTGTCGCGCGGGCGAGATACTCTCGGAAGCTTACGGGGTTTCTGAGAAGGGCAGGTGGAATATTCTTGGTAAATTACTGATGTGACCATATGCAGAGAGCTAGTAGCAGCTCTGCCCTGTGTATCAGTGATAGAAGCCCTAGCCAAACAGGGCACTTTTGTTCAAACTCAATACTATGGGCTCACCACCAGGATCTCACCATTCTACAAGGGAAGTGATCATTGATGTCAAAAGAGGGTTCGACAGGGTGATAGCATTTTTTAAGTATTTTATTATACCACCGTGAGATATACAGTTACAATGATATACATTTAAAAAGTTCATATTTGGGTTTTGGTCATACAGTGTTCCAGCACCCATCCCTTCGCCAGTGCCCTTCTCCCACCACCAACGTCCCAGGTTTCCCCCTCCCCCAGCCTGCCTCCATGGCAGGTTCTTTATTTCTTTCCATTTCTCTTTTTCTTCCCTTCCAGACTATGGATTACAGAACATATATTAAAGGGTTGTCATGTGTAAAATTTTGCCTCTATTTAATGCTCAGTTCTAGGTTGGTATTAGTACTTTTCGACAAATGTTAGCACACTGTTCCATTTTCTGTCTTACCTAGCCTCTGACTCCCACACGTTTGTGATAGTTTACACCTTTGACAAGACCTCCTGATACATGTTTCACTTGACCTTGGATATTGGTATCATAATATGTACATATATATTTATGTCATGCAAATAAGTGCAGTCATTCTGTATCTGTCTCTCTCCTTCTGGCTAATTTCACTCAACATAATCTTCTCCATGTCCATCCATTTATAGGCAAATTTTATAACTTCATTTTTCCTAACAGCTGCATAGTATTTCTTGTGTAGATGTACCAAAGCTTCTTTATCCAGTCATCGATTCCTGGGCACTCTGGTTGTTTCCAGATTCTGGCTATTGTGAATAATGCTGCTATGAACATAAAAATAGGGATGGTGTTTCCACTGCATATTTTTTGGCTTCCCAGAGTAGATTCCCAAGAGTGGTATGGCTGGGTCAAATGGGAGTTCAATTTCTAGTCTTTGGAGGAATTTCCATATTGTTTTCCAGAAAGGCTGTACCAGCCGGCATTCTCACCAGCAATGGATGAGTGTCCCCTTTTCCCCACATCCACGCCAGCACTTGTTGTTCTTGCTCTTTTGAATATGTGCCAGTCTCTGTGGTGTTAAATGACATCTCATTGTTGTTTTGATTTGATTTGCATCTCTCTGATGATCAGTGATGATGAGCATTTTTCCATATGTTTTTTGGCCATTCGAATTTCTTCCTTGTTGAAGTTTCTGTTCTTTTCTTCTCCCCCATTTTTTGATAGGGTTGTTTGTTTTCTTCTTGTAAAGTTCTACCAGTGCCTGATATATCCTGGATATTAACCCCTTATCAGATAGTTATTGGATGAATATTCTTTTTTTTTTTTTTTTGCTTTTTGGGTCACACCTGGCGATGCTCAGGGGTTACTCCCTGGCTCTGCACTCAGGAGTTACTTCTGGCGGTGCTCAGGGGACCATATGGGATGCCGGGGATCGAACCCCGGGCGGCTTAGGCCGGCTGCGTGCAAGGCAAGCGCCCTACCCACTGGGCTATGGCTCCGGCCTACTTGTGGTAGGTTGAAGTCATTGACCAGTCTTCCTGCCAGTGTTTTCCCTGGCCTTGTATATTAGACCAAGATCTATCCTATTAGAAAAGAATACTATTTTTAATACACCAGATATGAATGCAGTCATTCTTAATCTGTTCTCCTGAATCATTTCACTCTTAATACTGTCCATGACTATCAATTTATAGGCAAATTTTATGGCTTAATTTTCCCTAACAGCTGCACAGTATTCCATTTTGTAGATGTACCATGGTTTCTTTATCCAGTCATCTGTTCTCAGGTACTCAGGTTGTTTCTAGATTCTGGCTATTGTGAATAGTGATGTAATGAACATAGAAGCCGAGATGATGTTTCTTCTCTGTATTTTAGGCCACCAGGGTATATGCCCAGAAGTGGTATTGGGTTCAATGGGAGCTCAGTTTTTCGGTTTTTTGAGGAAGTCCATATTGTTTTCCAAAAAAGACTGGGCCACGAGAACTGAAGACTGGATAAAGAAACTTTGGTACATCTACACAAAGTAATACTATGCAGCTATTAGGAAAAAAGAAGTTATGAAATTTGTCTATAAATGAATGGACATGGAGAGGATCATACTGAGTGAAATTAGCCAGAGAGAAAAGGACAGATATAGAATGACTGTGTTTACTTGTGGGATATAAAAAATATAGTATGATACCAATATCCAAGGCCAGACAAAACATGGATCAGGAGGTATTGTCAGTTGGTAGAACCTACTGAAAATGTGTGGAGTCAGAGGTTAGGCAATACAGAGAAAGGAACAATGTACTAATAATTATTGTAAATGATAAGAGGCTCACAGACATGGGACAGAGCTGCTACTGGCTCTCCCTGTGCCAAGCCGCTCACGAGGCGCCCGCAGGATGGCAGGTTATAGCCCTGGCCTGCCACCTCAGCAGAGCCTTGCAACAAGCCAGACGACCCCCACTCCATGAGGGCCTCCATTTTTCATATCCGGACTTCCCCCTCGTCAGAACTCCACCCAGCAGACCAGCCTATCACAGCCAGGCTCATCGAGATCCACCCCTGCAGCAGTCTTTTTTTAAATCCGGCCCAGGTATGCTGATCCAGAGGCTCACAGACATGGGGCAGAGCTGCTACTGGCTCACCTTGTGCCCAGCCACTCCACGAGACTCCCGGGAGGGATGGCGGGTTCTAGCCCTGGCCCGCCACCTCAGCAGAGCCCTCGCAACAAGCCAGACGACCCCTCCTACTCCATGAGGGCCCTCCATTTTTCACATCCAGACTTCCCCCTTGTCAGAACTCCACCCAGCAGACCAGCCTATCGTAAGCGGCCACGTGGTTCATCAATAAATACTGGATTTAGAAATAACTACAAGAGTATGCTACCCGCAAACGGCAGAGCCTGGCAAGCTACCTGTGTCGTATTTGATATGTCAAATACCAGTAACAATTATAGACCTCATTTCCATGACCTGATGGAATGTATGAGGCTCTTTATGTTCCTGGAGCAAGCAGGTGGCTTTGGGCTCTACTTGCGTGAGACAGGTCATATGGAGATGTTACTGGTGCCCGCTAGTGCAAATGATAATACCAGTGTAAAACTGAGCATTGAATGTAGGCAAAAGGATATATATGATAACCTCTAACTATATGTATTGCAAGCCACAGTGAGTAAAAAGAGTGTGTGTGTGTGTGTGAGAGAGAGAGAGAGAGAGAGAGAGACAGAGAGGGAAAGAGAGAGAAAGAAGTGAAAATTGCCTGCCATAGACACAGGTGGGGAAGGAGGAGAAAATCATGGGACATTGGTGGAGGGAAATGAGCACTGGTGAAGAGATGGGAGCTGGGACACTGTATGACTGAAACCCAACTACGAACAGTTTTGTAACTGCATATCTCATGGTGGTATAATAAAAAGTTTTAAAAAAATAAAATAAAATGATTAAACATTAAGTAATTAATTAATTAAATCAAATTTTTTAAAGAAAGATTGGGCCCGTCAGCAATCCCACTGGCAATAAATGAGAATTCCGTTCTTCCTGCATCTACACTAGCACTGGTTGTTTTTCTTTTTTATGTATACCAGTCTCTGTAGGGTAAGATGATATCTCATTATTGTTTTGATTTACATCTCCCTGATGATTGTATCACTTGTATCACTTGTCTTCCTGTTGTTCATCGATTTGCTCCAGCAGGCGCCAGTAACATCTCCATTCGTTGGGAATGAGATCCATTATTGTTACTGTTTCTGGCATATCGTGTAATTAGCTATGATTAATATTTTTCTCATATGCCTTTTGGCTATTTGAGTTTCTTTGATGAGAAGTTTTCTATTCATTTCTTCTCCCCATTATTTCATGGCTTGGATTTTTTTTTTAAGTTCTATCAGTGCCTTATGTATCTTTCATGTTAACCCCTTGTCAGATGAGTATTAGGTGAATAATTTTTCCCATTCCATGATTCCAAGATTCTTTGCATCTTCGTTACTTTACTGTTTCTTTTGAAGTGCTGAAGTTTCTTTGTTTAATGTAGTCCCTTTTGTTTATCTTTGCTTCCACTTGCTTGGTCAGTGGTGTTTCATCTTTGAAGATGTCTTTAGGTTCAAGCTCGTGAAGGGATTTTATTATCACTTCGTCTTTGATAATAGAGCAAGAAATATGAAGTGGAAGAAGGAAAGCTTTTTTAACAAGTGGTGCCGGCAAATCCTAGGCAGCTGCATGTTAAAAAAAAAGTCAGACCTCTATTTAATGCTGCTCAAAACAGACAAATTGAAGTAGAACCATAACATCAGGTTTGAATCCATAAGACCATGGGAAAAAATTAAAAATTTTAATAAGAATAGAAGTACAACTTATAAGATAATTTTAGGAGTTTTTATTTAAAATGTTGAATAAAATTTCAAATTGTAGAGTACAGGCTTTTGACAGGATCCTTATATTAACTCAACTGTTAAAATAAAAAAGAAACTTTTACATTGTGTTTATTAATGAGGCTAAGGCCATTTAAATAGAAAAAGTTGAAAAGTAAATTTATCAATTTAGAATGTATTCATCTTGTGAATTTATTTGTGAGACAGTCACAAATAATCTTATAAAGTGGTTAGACTAGAAGTTAATAAAATTTGTCTGTTAATAAGTTGACTGAGAAACCTCTGATATCTATAATTAGGAGTCTGAAAAAAAAAAAAAAGTTTAAATATTACACAGAAAAGGTCATTGAGAGAACTGACATCACATGCAGGCAAAATTCAGAAAATGTTATGTACAGTGACTTCTGCCCCCAATGAGGTGTTAGCATCTGAGGTTGTTCCCATTCTGTTGTTTCCCTCATCTAGACTAATTCCATGTAATTGTAGATGAATATTGATTTCTTATTTTTATGGTTATCACTATGTATATTGATGATTGCATAATTGCAAACACTAAGTATTTAGAAAATAATTGGAAAACAAAGGAAAAATTTGTATTTTAAGATTAAAAAATTCTTGTTATAATAAGTGACAGCTTAGACCAAATTGTGAGAAAGGTTAGTAAAAGACCTTTTGAGAATATACAGTAGGTTTTGAGAAAAAATAATCAAAATACTCAATAACTGACTGTGCTTTTGAACTGTCTTCCAATCCTTATTTTGAGGTCATAATAAAGGAAAGCTTGTACTAATGATCACAGTTCTTAGCAAAGTAGCAGCTTACTTCTACAGAATTTTTTTTTACTGCTTAAGCATGATGGATTTACAGCCAAGCTAGACATTGGAATACCTACAATGTTTATGTTTCTGGAAATTAGCAAAGAAAAACTATGATGTATTTCCATAGGTTCAGTATTTCCATAGGTTCAGTAGCTCACAGGCCACAGATTAACTATAATGTCTAATAGTTTATATGTATTTAAATTAATGTTAAAGTAACAAAACAGTAGTTGTGATTCTAGATTCAAACACTTCTTCATATCACTGAAAGATTAATATTTAAATTAGAAACTTTCGTACATATTAATTTTCAGTTGAAGTAATGATAAAACTGGTGTTTAGCAATGTTTTCTATGTATCACGTCTGATAATAAACACATTCTCTGTATGCTTAAAATTGCACAGTATATTTCTAACCAACTGTAATAATGCAGTAGATTACATATATATCCAATCATTGCTTAGTAATTTCAGTAATTTCAGTAAAAACCAATGAGAAAGGGCAAGATATTAGGGATTCTAGATGGATACCAGCTCTTCTTAATTATTTGGATTCTGCACCCATCTTTTAAAAAGTCAGAATTAGTAAATTCTGATAGCCTATACTTTCCCTTTAAATGTGAATATATTGTAAAACTTTAAGTAAAATACATGATGTATGTTTAAAATGTGTTTAACAATGTATGTGCTTTAATGGTCAATGTAATTAGTTCCAGCTGAGGGAGCAGGCATGGGGGATGGGGTGGGTGGGAAATGAGGGTCTTGGGTGGAGGGAACACACTGGAGTTGGGTGTGGTATTGAACTATGAATCTTTCTAGCAACAGTATTATGAAAACCTTTTTACTTT
Source organism: Cryptotis parvus (assembly GCA_021461705.1). Classification (NCBI taxonomy): domain Eukaryota; kingdom Metazoa; phylum Chordata; class Mammalia; order Eulipotyphla; family Soricidae; genus Cryptotis; species Cryptotis parvus. The sequence goes on from JAJIBD010006081.1 coordinate 45,677, forward strand.
GTAAATCACGGTGCTTCATTAAAAAAAGGAACTAAAATAAATAAAATGTGGTTAACAGGAGAATTAAAACTACCTCGCTCCAGGTGTAACTTAAAATTCTCTATTAAAATGCTTATTTTACAAATATGGTAGTAATCATATTTAAGTCATTCCTTCATTACATTTCAAACTAAAAACAAGGGGGAAAGCATTTCTGAATGAACGTACTGATAAGAAACTGCATTGATTCACATTTGCTTTTCATTTATTGTTTATTTATATGTTTTTATGCAATTTTTAAAATAAAAACTTGGTTGTACATATACCATACTTTAAGTACTGGAATATAGAAGATGAGTATGGGTCCTATACTCTCAGGATCTCTTCTTTGTCCACTAAGTTTTCTGGAGAGTTTGGGATTGAGAATAGTTGATCTTTGTCCCATTAGATGTCACTGTTTCACAGCTTTATAACTAATCCAAATCCCAAAGTTTCTTTGGTGTTGGTGTGAGAAAAAAAAGAACAAATAATAAAACAAATAAAAAGACATGATTCTTGCTAAAAAAAATGCTCTCACGATCACGATCTTCCCGTTGATCATCTATTTGCTAGAGCGGGCACCAGTAATATCTCCATATGTCCTGTCTCATGCCAGTAGAGCCAGGGGCATCGGCTTGCTACAGGAACATAAAGAGCCTCAAACCATTATATTAGGTCACGGGAATGACCTAATATAATTGTTACTGGAATTTGGCATATCATATAAAACACGAGAAGCTTGCCAGGCTTGTCGAAGCGGGAGGCAAACTCTTTTAAACACCTCCAAATAAAGCATTTACTGATGAACCTCAGGGCCGCTTGCGGCCCACGGAAGCCGGGCTGTGATGGGCTGGTCTGCTGGGTGGAATTCTGACGAGACGGAAGTCCAAAAAGTGGAAAATGGTGGCGCCCGTGGAGTGAGGGAGGGGGTGGTCTGGCTTGTTGTGAGGCTCTGTCGAGGTCGTGGGCCAGGGCTAGAACCCGCCATGCCTCCTGACTGCCTCATGAATGGCTTTGCACAGGGAGAGCAAGGAACAGCTCTGCCCCATGTGTGAGAGTCTCTGGACCAGCATACCTGGGCCGGATTGAGGAAAAAAGCTGCTGCAGGGTGGGTGTCGGTGATCCGGGCTGTGATGGGCTGGTCTGCTGGGTGGAGTTCTGATGAGAGGGAAGTCCAGAAGTGGAAAATGGCGGCGCCCGTGGAGTGAGGAGCGGTGGTCTGGCTTGTTGTGAGGCTCTGCCGAGGTGGTGGGCCAGGGCTAGAACCCGCCATGCCTCCCGACTGCCTCATGAACGGCTGTGCACAGGGAGAGCAAGGAACAGCTCTGCCCCATGTGTGAGAGCTCTAAATGGCATTAATCTGTCAATAAAAAGACTAAGAAAAAAACATGTAAATTACAATAAGAATTATTACAACAGCTTGCTAAGGACACCAGGAAAAAGAATTTGTTTTACCGTAATTTATTATTCATTCACTTAGCACAAATGTTAAGTATATAATGTGTTCTGAGGGATATGCTGTATGTTGCCTTAAAGAAATACATTAAAATATTTTCTTTTGCATATAAGAAATGTATATAAATAATAAAATAGTTTATTACAATAAGATACAAATATTTTAAAGTACATTGTTGAATTTTGCCTTTTTATCTTAAAGGAAAACTAATTTTATACTTGCATTATTAGTAAGATGGTCTCTATTGAGATTTTGAATTAAAAAATAGCAGAACCACAATGCCGGTAAAATGATTAAAATGTTATTCTGGAATGTGAATATTTTTGTTTGTTTTGGCCAAATTTGGTGGTACTCAGGGTTTGCTATTAGCTCTATGGTCAGGTATTATCCTGGGAGGATTCAGGATCCTTATGCTGATCCAGAGACTCACAGACATGGGGCAGAGCTGCTACGGCTCTCCCTGTGCCCAGCCACTCAGGAGGCACCCGGGAGGGATGGCGGGTTCTAGCTCTTGCCTGCCACCCCAGCAGAGGCTTGGAATATGCCAGACAACCCCCCCCAACTCCATGAGCCATTTTCCACATCTGTACTTCACTCTTGTCAGAACTCCACCCAGCAGAAGAGCCTATCAGAGCCCGGTTTGTGTGGCTGCTTGTGTCTGTGAGGTTCATCAATAAATGCTGGAGATCAGAGGTGACTACAAGAGTATGCCACCCACACGGCAGAGCCTGGAAGCTACCTGTGTCGTATTTGATATGCCAAATACCAGTAACAATTGTAGACCGCATTCCCATGACCCGATGGTATGATTTGAGGCTCTTTATGTTCCTGGAGCAAGCAGATGCCCTTGGGCTCTACTTGCATGAGACAGGACATATGGAGATGTTACTGGTGCCCGCTCGAGCAAATCGATGATGAATGGGAAGACAGTGACAGTGACAGTGATGTGAGAAGGGGATTAAGCCCTGATCAGACCACTGCACTATTGATCCACTTCTGAAACATGAAAATTGAAGATAAATACCATATAATTCAGTGGTAAAGGTGTTTTTTGCAAAAAAAAAAATTTTTTTAAGTAAAGTTTACAAGCTATGGTCTATGAATTGACCACCTGCTTTTGTAAATAAAGTTGTATTGAGTTCTCATAGACAAGAGAAGAGTATTATTAAAGTGGAGTTAGGACACACTTTGGAAATGAAATGAGATATTTAAAAATGATAACTAGTCTTGTGAAATCATGAAATTGCCTGAGTAGAAAAGACTCTCTTTTAATATGTGTAATTCTACTTTATAGTGTCACTTCACCATCTTTTAAAGTTTTGATCTTGTAGGGAGTGATAAATTATCTGTGAAGTGTTGTAATTAAAAAAATAGGTTATAATAATGCCTCCTAAATTTCTTTCCTTCTAATACTAAGAAACATAGAAGAAACATAGGGTATAGAGAGATTAGAGGAGAGAGATACAGAAAGGGGTGGAAGGGGCTCAGAAGCACATTTATTACTATGAAAATTTGCTTGTTTGACATGTATGAAACAAACATAACTTGTATAATTAGACTTAAAAGTTATTAAAAGAGCTGGCATGAGGCTGGAACGATAGCCCAGCAGGTAGGGCGTTTGCCTTGCACGCAGCCGACCCTTGCCGCCCAGGTTCCATCCCCGGCATCCCCTCTTGGTCGCCCGAGCACCACCAGGAGTAATTCCTGAGTGCAGAGCCAGGATAAACCCCTGAGCATTGCTGGGTGTGACCCCAAAAAAGCAAAAAAATATAAAAGAGCTGGCATGTGCTGCAAGTAAACAGGTTGCTTGTATGCAACTGACCTAGGTTCTATACCTAGCACCCCATATAGTCCCTATGCCTGCCATGAGTAATTCCTGGCATAAGCTGGATATGTCCCAAATGTCATAAAAAAATTGGTGGGAACCATGCATGTATGGTGTACTAAGGTAATAAAAAGGTAATACAACTAAAGATGGGTGGAAAATATTTTGCTTCTTTAAATGGTATAATTATATTTTTATGTTTTCATATTGAGTTAAAAATTGTTCTCTAATTACATGAATTACAAAGTTATTCATGTTGGGTTTCTGGCATATAATGTCTCAATACAATCTTCTCACTGGTGTCCACTTCCCTGGCTAGTACCTCATTTCCTTCCCACCAAACTACCTTCCTCTATGAGAGACATCTTTTTATTTTTATTTTAAATAACTTTTGACACGATAGTTTAAAATACTGTTGCCAATGAACACTTCTGTTACAGGACACCTAAAAGCCTCTGCACCTGCCCTGGATTGCCTCCTGCAGGTCACTTCGTAGATGGGAGGGGTAGTTTAAATGTCGCAGTTTATCTGACCATGTATTCTGTACTAGTTTATTCTCTCATGCTACCACAATCATCGTGGGACTAGCTAGATCTTACCAGCATATTTTCCTGAGCACGTTGGATCTCTCAAGTAACTAGACCAGAGAGAAATGCTGTTTTCCTCCAAGCAAGCAAACATGGCTCCCTGATAACTCAAAGGCAACTAAAATACAAAACTACTGTGAAGTAGACAAGACTCTTGTGAAGGCTTGGAGAAATGTTTAACTGGCATTAGTATAGTCATTGGTACAGAGGCGTGCCATCTCAGAAACCCCCTTCTCTACCCTATAAAGGCATTTCCAGGGAGATCTTGGCTCAAGACATTAGATGAGGTGCTGGGAGAAATTATCTGAGGGCATTAGGCCCTCCCCTGCCAGGGGAAGTTACATTTAGCTTACAGCTCCTCCCAGCTCTGCTAGGGAGGCTTTGAATGAGCTCTGGGTTCTTGTAAACAGCCAGACGGTCTCCTTAAGTTGCTACATTTCTACAGAGCTGTTTCCCTGTTTTCATCTCTAGATATGCCCGCCCAGAATGGGTCGTGCTGGGGAGTTTGGGTGGATTTATAGCTATAAAATAAGCTGCAAGAAGAAAGAAGCTCTCTCTTTTTCCTCTTTTGCCATTTCGCTTCCCTTGGCATTCTGCTTCTCTGTCCTCTCCACTCTCTGTTGGGCCTCAACACGTGATGGCAGCCATCTTGGCCTACACATGCCTGGGGCCTAGCTGGGAACCCAGAGTCCGGAGGTTTTCCCTGCTCATGGATTGTATATCAGAACCTGTGTTAGTAAAGCCCTTTTTATTTATTTATTTATTTATTTTTTCCGGTGCAGTTCCAAAAAAGCTTTTAATAGTACAAAAGCTCTACCACCGTAATCCAATATAATGAAAGAACTCTAGCTCTGATCAGAAATTAGACCATACACGAGCCCAAGTCTCCCACCAAAGAGGATCCTACCAGAAAGGAGTCCTACCCAAAAAAGGGCCTGGTGCCTCAGTCAGTCCCCTTATATACACTAAAGTAATCCTAACTGTTCACAGGGAGGGTCCTGTCAACAAAAAACCCTAAACAGCAATGGGCTTCATGTAATCTAGATGGTACCCACAAGGTTTTTTCTTATTTATTATCTGCACCAGGGTGATTCTGAGTATCTCGATCTCTTTATACTAAAAAGGGTCACGCTCGCCTGCATGAGGGCAAACTAGTATGATCCTTCTCATACTGCATCGGATTCCTGAGTTTTCATCCATTGCCCGCGGGTTTCGGAGGTAGAAGGGAACACTCTTCCAGGCACTGTTGGGGACCCCAGCAGCTTCCCCAACACACTTCCCTCCTCCATTGTTGTAATATTATCATCCCTGTCCTACTTCTCCCTCTGACCCCCAACACCAGATGGGGTATTTTCTACTCAAGATGAGTTTCCTCTTGTTTGTCGTTTCTGTTGCTATTCCACTATTATGGTGCTTGATATCCTGCCTATGAGAGGGTAAATCTGTGTCTCTCTCCCTCTGACTAACTTTACTCAGCATGATACTCTCCAGATCCATCCATTTAGCAGCAGATTGCATGGTTTTATCTTTTCTTATAGCTGAGTAATACTCCAATGTGTATATGATCCATAGTTAATTTTTTTCGGTTTTGTTTTATTTTATTTGTCTGTAACTGAGTCAATTACTATATATACAGTGCCAGAGATCTAGCCCAGGATGACCTGGTGCAAGGTCAACCTACCCTCTGTTACAATTGTTGAACCATGGTTTCTTTTTTTCAATTATCTTGGACACTTGGTTTGTTTCCAGAGGTTTTTTTTTTCTTTTTGGGTCACACCCCCGATGCTCAGGGGGTTACTCCTGGCTCTTTGTTCAGGAATTACTCCTGGCGGTGCTTGGGGGCCCATATGGGATGCCAGGGATCAAACCCGGGCAGGCATGGTCCGCCGCGTGCAAGGCAAACACCATTAACGCTGGACTATTGCTCCGGCCCCTGTTTCCAGAGTTTTATTATTGTGAATAGTGCTGCAAGGCACATAGGATTGCAATGCATTTTCTTCATTATGTTTTTAGGCCATTAGGTTATCCATGAAGTAGAATTGCTGGGTCAATGTGAGTTTAAAGAACCTTTTTTTTGGGGGGTGGCAGAAGTTAAGCTACACCTGGTAGTGTTCAGGGTCTTATCCTTATGGCTCTAGCTTTAGGATCACTCACTCTAGGATCACTCACTCTGGCAAGGCTTGCAGGACCATATGGGGATCATAAGGTGAACCTAGATTAGCTGCATGGAAGACAAGTGTCCTACCCACTGTGCTTTTTTCTGGTCCCAGAACCTATAATGTTTTGATATACATATTTATGGCATTGCTAAATGAATGTCATAAATAGTCAAGTAAACTTTAACAACCCACAGAGTCATTTTTTGTGTATATATTCTGTTAAATTGCTTAGTGGTTATACTTACTATCTATTTTAACACATTTCAAATATATAGTGGGCACCAGTAACATCTCCACACTTCCTGTTGCATGCTAGGGTAGCCCAAGGGCATCTGCTCATTCCAGGAACATAAAGAGCCTCAAACCATTCCATTAGGTCATGGGAATGAGGTCTATAATTGTTACTGGTATTTGGCATATCAACTACGACACGGGTAGCTTCCAGGCTCTGCCATGCGGTCAGGTGCAATAGATGTTACTGGTGCCCACTCGAGCAAATCGATGAACAATGGGAAGGCAAGTGATACAAGTGATTCAAATATATAGTACAAGATTTAGGGAGATGTTCTCTCAAATTGTGATCAGGGGGCTCATGGGTACTTCATGGTAATTATCTGCCAACTCAGCCAGAGGTTCATTGCAAGGGCTCAAAGATGAGGAAATATTGCAGACCTGCTGTGCTAGAGATTTCTGCAATTATCTCTGCAGTGCTGGGGGCCTCCAAAGCTACAATCTTTGATGTAATTCAAGAGACTAAACTGGAGTTGTTTACATGAAAAGCGTGGTCCTTAGCCCCTGAACTGTTTCTGGATCCATACTACAGTGTTTGTGACTGCAATTGATAAAATTTTAATGTTATTAAATTCCCAGTACTTTTCTTATCTTATAGGTGAAAATTTATTTCCTATGATAAACATTTCCCTATATCCATTCCCTGGCTTCTGTCTCTGGCAATCATTATTCTATTCTCTTGTTCTATGAAGTATGAGATTGACAAATATTATATGATATCACTCACATGTAGAATCTAGAAAGTCTTCTTTTGGGGAAAATAATACTTATGATGAAACTGGTTGATTGGAAGTATACACTATGTTTATGGTAGTTGAATGTTGTAAAACTTAAATAACTAGAAACATGTATACAACATAAGAAAAAACAAATAATAATATAATAAAATAAAAAATAAGAAATTTCTAAAAGAATAAAGATGACAAAAAGTGTTAAACTAGTTTTTTTGCAAATAAAAACAGTGTTCATTTTTCTATTTTTATATAAATGGTATACAATATCTGTATTTCAACTGCATATGCATCTACATAAAATTACATCTGAACATGATCTTTGGTTGATTCCTGATTCTTCTGACAAGTCAAGTATTAAACTTCAAGGTCAATAATTAATTTCTAATCTGGAAATATTCTGGACTACAGAGAAACCTTTACGAACACAATTGGACCAAAGACCTAAATCGGGCTAATTCACCACTAATGGTAATATACTAAACAATTCTAAGGAAGTGTAAATTCCCCATCTAACAATTTAGAACCTAGAAATAGTGCTGAAATTAGTCAAGACAATATCACCTTATCTCTTTTATGGCCTTCATAAAGCCAATTAGTATTCTGCTTTTCTTTAAAATGTGAATCGTACTTAAAGCAAAATTCAAAGCAATGTCAGAGACACTAAGATAATGGTGATCATCAGCTTCCGTAAAGGTACTTTCCCACTTCCAGGAGTTAATATTACAAAAAATAAGTTTTGAAGTGTGGGCTCAAATACATGAACTAAAGTTATATCAGAATAGTTCCCTCTTTTTCCTAAATTCATCATTATTTTTAGTCACAGTGTTGACTCAGAAACCACTAAATATGAGCCACCAAGTGAGAGTCAAAAAAAAAAAAGCAAAACAAGTAAAAGATGCCTAGGGCAATAAACAGATTTTAATTATTATTTTTAAGGCATCTGATCTCAAGTGTGTGTTTTGATAGTTGATGACCTCAAAAGATCCAGAAACACTTAGTATTTGAACACCTCACCTATTACCTTATGGGTACTTCCTCTCTGAACTGACTACTGTTCAGAAATATAAGGATAGAACATTTGGTTAATGTGTTGTGTTTATTTCTAATAACAGCTAATAGTCACAAATCTTAATTTTTAAGTATAAGTATCCATTTATGCATTTATTTCCCTATAATTATTATAGAATTCATTTAATAGTTTATACTTTCTACATTTAATCTATTGCCTTATGACACAAGCAAATCTTTTGAAATAAGGATCATTTCCATATGTTGATTGCAAACAAATACATCTGAATTGACGGGAAATGAGAGAGGTTGTATACCATTAGAAAAACACAAAAAACTTAGATTCTAAATATATTTTTGTCCGAGTCTAATTTAACCAACAATTACTTTGCTGTTTGCTTTTGTCATAAGCTTCAAGTTACATCTGTCTTCCTCTTTAAGCCTCCTTAATAGTCTTCCCTTCATCACTTGTCTCCCTATTGTTCATTTGTTCGAGTGGGCACCAGTAACATCTCCATTCATCTCTGTCATGTGCTCATGTAGCCCTAGGGCATCTGCTTGCTCTGGAACATGACGAGCCTCAAACCATTCTTTCAGGTCATGGGGATGGGGTCCATCACCATTACTGTTCTTGACATATTGAATACGACACAATAGCTTGCCAGGCTCTGCTGTGTGAGTGGATACTCTTGGTAGTAGGTAGGCTCTCAGTCCATTCATTTATTGATGAACTGTGTGGCCACAAAGTGTCCCCCATGCAACAGGGAGAGCTAGTAGCAGCTCTGCCCATGTATCTGTCTCTTGTTCAAGCATACCTGGGCTTGAAATAGGCTTCTCTATAGGATGGGACACTGATGAGCCAGGCTTGAGATTGGTTTTTCCCTTGGGTGGAGCTTTGATGAACTGTAGAGTCTGGATGTTGAAAAATTGCTGCTGTAATGTTCCTCTGGCTTCTTCTGAGGCTCTATTGGGATGGCGGGCCAGGGCCAGAACTTGCCCTCCCTCCCGGACACCTCATTATCAGGAGAACACAAGAAGAGACAGTAGCAGCTCTGCCCCAGGTATCTGTGTCTCTGGTTCACACATACAAAGGCTTGAAATAGGTTTCTCTATAGGGTGGGACTCTGATGAGCTGGGCTTGAGATCGGCTATTTTCTTGGGTGGAGCTCTGATGAGCTATGGATTCTGGATGTTAAAAATGGCTGCCGTCATGGTGTAGGAGTTCCTCTCATAAGACATACAAATTGAACTGATATTTTTCATTTTATTACTTCTTAAACATGATCACTTGACATCCCGTTATTTGTCGATTTGCTCAACTGGGCGACAGTAATATTTCCATTTGACCTTATCATGTGCCAGTGTGGCCCAATGGCATCTGGTTGCTTCAGGAATACAAAGAGCCTCAAAGGCTGCAAAGTTTAAGAAGAGAACTCCCAGAACGACCACCAACTGGGAACTCTTTGGCACCACTGTGGCAGCATGGGAAGATACCATCATTGATAACATCGATGAAGAATACAACCGACTGGTTCAGCACCTCCATGATTGTGCGAAGAATGCCGAGAGAGAAAAAAAAACACAAAAGGCACAAAAGGACGCCTGTATTCAAAAACTCTCGAGCTCATTCGCCAACGTGGCAAGGTGCAAGGCTCAGGCGATCACATGCTAACGTCCAAGCTTGCAAAGCAATGCAGAGAAGCGATAAAGTAAGACCTCAAAGAGAGAAGAGCAGAAATACTGGAATATGCAGCAGAAGCCGGGAAAAGCATTCGCAATGCCTACCTGTCCTTTGCCAACTATAAAACCAAGATGACTGCCCTCTAACGTCCTGATGGATCTATCACATTTTCCAGAAAGGCAATGTAGAAGATTATACATGACTTCTACTCAGAAATCTTTGATAGCCACATCCACCTGCCCACATACTAAATTCCGCAGGATAGATATGTCGTTCCCAATGTTCTGCCTTATGAAATCCAACATGCCATTTCATCAGTAAAGAAGGGAATAGCACCAGGCCCAGAAAAAGTCAGACCCGAACACCTGAAGAATCTGCCTTTAGTACTCATCAATACATTGGCTCAGCTCTTCACACACTACCTGTCCGAATGCAAGGTGCCTCCCATTGGAAAACCAGCAAGACAGTTCTACTGTTCAAGAAGAGAGACATCCACGACATCGGCAACTATCACCCCATCTGCCTGTTGTCTGTCATCTACAAGCTGTTCACTAGAGTCATCCTGAACAGGATTGGCAGAACATTAGATGGACAACCATGTGAGCAAGCTGGCTTCTGAAAAGGATTCAGCACAATCGACCATATCCACACGGTAACCAAGCTCATTGAAGTTTGAAGGGAGTTCAGGATGCCACTCTGTCTCACGTTTATTGATTTAAAGAAAGCCTTTGATTCTGTGGAGACTGAAGTGGTCATTGAAGCCCTAGACAAACAGGGAATTCAAACCCAATGCATCAAGATCCTTCGTGAGCTGTATTACGGATTCACCACCAGGATCTCACCATTCTACAAAGAAGTGATCATCAGTGTCAAAAGAGGGGTTCAACAGGGTGATACCATTTCACCAAAACTCTTCAGCACCACCCTTGAGAACATCATGCGACAATTAGAATGGGAGTGAAGATAGATGGTCAGCAACTAAACCACCTCCACTTTGCTGATGACACAAAATATTAGCCAAGCGGCACAAATGCTGGCTGACTTTGACCGAGAATTTGGAAAGATAGGTCTACAGCTGAATATCAGCAAAATTATGTTCATGAAAAATGAACTAGTTCCAGAGGCCCCATTCACTCTCAATGGAACAAATATCTCTGAATGCAACAGTTATGTTTTGTGTACCTTCTTCAACAACTTCTCAAAAATGCCTATGCTAGATTTTTATTTTTCTAATCCTATCCAACTATTTTGTTTCTTCTTTCAAACTCTTCCTTCAGTTTTGACCAAATAAAGCTATCAAATATATTTTTGGGTAAAATGTCTTACTTTAGAAACTCTTCTTTACCTATTATTTTCCCAATGAATTCTGTATCTGCTATTAATAAAATTCCTGTTATTTTCTTGGTTTTATCATGCTTTCTATTTTTCAGCCTAAGTATATGTCAGGTATTGTGAAAAACTGTAATCCTGCTGAGACATGAATTTAAAAGTGTTGTATAACTCAGATGATATTACTAGCACATTTTATAGAGTCAAACTACAATATGGACCAAGTGTCCACTTTGGTAGAGAAGTATCAAGTACTGGTAAAGAAAGACATGAGAGGAACTGGAGTTAATACAGTGGGTAGGTTGTTTGCCTTGACATGGCCACCTGGGTTTAATCCCCAGCATCCTATATAGTCCTCCAAACACCACCAGGAGTTATTCCTGAGTGTGTCTGGCTCCCCTAAACCTCCCAAATAAATAAAAACAAAAAAAACCATGTAATTTATTTTTCTATTTCCTATTCAACCATTTTGTTTCTTCTTTAAAAACTCTTCTTTCAATTTTGACCAAATTATCAAATATATTTTTTGAACAAAATTTCTTTCTTGAGAAACTCTTCTTTACCCTTATTAATTCTATATCTGTTATTAATGTAATTCTGTGGATAGTACTTATCCTAGATTAATATTGAATTAGTCATATTTCAATCATTATAATTTTTTTAATTTTTAAAATGTTTGCTGTGATTTTTTTTTTTTTTATCTTTATCCAAAGAATGAATCAGACCAAACTCCTTTGGATCTTTATCCAAAAAATGAATCAAACCAAACTCCTTTCTTATCTATGCAAGGTTGACATGATGATATAAAATGAAACAACTCATAGGTACAAGAATATGACAAGAACATTTTCCTAGTAATTTCAAGTACACTGACAACATAGTTGAAAGAAAGCAAATATAACAGCTGTAATCATGCAAATGGGATGCTACAGGAACTAATTCTTTTTTAAATCAAATTTAATTATAAGAAATTCTTTCAAATACATTATAGTAACTTTTATAAAATACATAATTCTGACAGAGCTGATTATACTGCAGATTCTTTTAGGGTGGAAGACTCAACTTTTCACTGACATTAGAACCCACTGGTCTCATATAACTGATAAAGTCAAAGAAAATAAAATGTGTAGAATATACTCTATGAATTAAACATAGTACAATTTTGTCCTTTTTTCAATTGAAATAAAGGATTAGAATAGCATAGTAAGCTTTCTTAATACATTGTTTTAAATTTTATCTGTTAGCTTTTGTTGCTTAAAAAAAGTTCCCTTCTCTTACATAACTTTGTTAATAATAATTCTGTTGGGAATTTTAATTAACCCTGTCTGAACTGGGTTAGTTCAGGCATTTATAGGTGGTTGTTTTGTTTTCCAGAGCTGCCTGAACTGGAAGGTCTTACATATATGCAAACTGTCTGCCTATCAGCTAGGATAAGAAGAGCAATTGGAGCACAAGCTTTCATCATTCAATAGTTTAGCAAAAAACTTATTGACATGGTGAAAGTTTTTTCAGGATTGGCAAGAAAAGAACTGCAAAATCTTTTGTATTCTGAAATGAGAGTAAACCCAGTCTCATTTTGCTAATCCCCTTTACTTAAAATAAAAAATTAAGTTTAAAGGGATAAATAAGTTCCACCTGTTTGAGAAACAGCTATAAAGTATTGTGTAAGTCTACATTTCTTTCTTTTTTATTTTCTTTACAATCTAATACAGAACATCTGTAGAAAAATAATAGATATTGAAAATGTATGAGAGTCAAAAGGAAAAAACTTTTCAAATCATCTTACAGATGTTTTCTCCTGGCTCTCTGCTCTCTGGAAGCAGAGTTTCTCTATGACCCTATGAAAGCTTTTATAATCAGTTCATAATTGGAATTGAGTAGGAAGGAAGCAATTATCTTGTAGCTTTTGTGGAATATCTTCTAGCATTCCTATGCTTAAAAATAGTTTACTAAGTCCTAGTAAAGTGGCCTCCACTTACTAGTAAGTAAATGGCCGCCCCAGGGAGTGGGCATGGTGTTTATGAGTATTATTTTCTAGGGGGCCGCTGGATGGGCATTTGGGGAGCCGATGTGGGGATGCTTCCCCAGGGCCGAGTTGGGCTCTGTTTTCCCGTCTGCCTTTCTCTTGTGCTGGAGGGGTGGGGGGTGGGTCAGAGGTGAGGGTGTCTGCAGGGTTCCCAGGCCCCCCCGCCACCCCCGTTCCCTTTGTCCCGTAATTTATAAAAGCACCTTTGAGAGATGATTTAGGTCAGTATGCGGCTTCTAACAGAGACTCACAGACATGGGGGCAGAGCTGCTACTGGCTCTCCCTGTGCCCAGCCACTCATGAGGCACTCGGGAGGGATGTCGGGTTCTAGCCCTGGCCCGCCACCCCAGCAGAGCCTTGCAACAAGCCAGACGACCCCACCCACTCCATGGGGGGCCCCCATTTTCCACATCCGTTCCCCTCTTCGGCGAGGGACTTCCTCCCTCTTCAGAACTCCACCCAGCAGACTAGCCTATCACAGCCCAGCTCATCAAGATCCACCCTGCAGCAGTCTTTTTTTTAAATCCGGCTCCAGGTATGCTGATCCAGAGACTCACAGACATGGGGCAGAGCTGTTGAAAAGTAGGAGATACCTATTTGCATACAGATGATAACAACAATAACAACAAGAATAGTGACAGATAATATATAATTTTGGGACTTAAAATATTTTAGCTATGCAATCAAGTTTTGAAATTTTTTATAAGTGATAAAAAGACTCATTAACAATTAGCTGGCATTATAAAAATATGTGATTCACACCATGAAAATATTAAATACTTAGAAGCAAATTATTTGTGTATGTCCAGCATATTCAGTGTTTGATTTTAAGTCTAGATTTGCAAATAATCTCAGTCTCCATCTTCATACACTTAAAGTCCAGTGAAAATGATAAGACAATATAAGAGCAATACAAACTGTATGATGCAAACAATGGAATGCTGGTGTAGCAAATGAATAAATGGAATAACATCAGCTTTCTCTAATGCAGTGCTTCTCAACTTTTCCCCAACTGAACTTCTTTTGACTCCCTTTTCTCATGTTCCTATCTGTTGACATCCTAGACTCATGCTGTGAACACATTAACACAGTTTTCACATGTGACACCTCGAAATATCTTGGGAAACATTTCAAGAGGGTCCAAATGGCCCCAGGTTGAAAATGCCATTTAAAAACTCCCAGATGGCATCTCTGAGAAGATCCATGGTATTCAAGTCTTACATGAGGATAACAAATGCTATAAATAATTCTACTTTAAGATATTGTAATTTTTTCCGATGTTAATGATCAAACCCAGTTGCATGCATATAAGACAAATGCATGCTGAGCATGGATCCACATTGGCAGCCCCTAAAACTTTATTTGATAAGAATGTTAGAGATGTAGGTGACCATAGAAATGATCTAACCAACTCTGACTTTGTGAATAAGAATCAATTGGAATCTAGATAAGAAATGATGAACTCTAATCTTTCCAGTAGTTGGAAATGATTGGAGCCAGGCCTAGGCTATTTTGTGTCTTTACCAATGTGCCCTCTTCCCCTTCTGTAATGTCCTTGTGCCCCACTTTTTGAGCTTAATATATTCCTATGCATCAGCGAAAAGATACTGATTTCAGGGACTTGGCAGCCAGTATTCCTCAGGGCAAATGAAAACTGATAATATGCGTTAAGGGAGTTGTGTGAAAGCATTGTAGTCAAAAGACTTTTGTCTGGGAGTCACTTTTGACTTGGTTCAATCTTACTCTGCAGTTTAGTAGCTATATGATCTATAGTCTTTGTGTTTTGCAAAATGTTTAGAACATAGTATCATAGTTAATGAACCGCAATAACAATATTTTTGTTAGCCTTGAGGTTAAAACCCATCACCCTTACTTAACAATATGTCTGGGGAAATACAAAATAATAGAGATATTATAATAGGAAAAAACCTAACATCTCAAATAATATCAAGGAAGTAAGTCATCTAATTTTGACTCCTTAATTTTCAGGAACAGTGATTATAATTTTTTAGCAAAGTAGTAATGCAAACAAATGCGCTTTTATGAGTCGGTAGTGGGAATTTTAAGCTTGGAGTTATGAGTTGTGTCACTGTATTTGCTTCAATTATTTTCATTTTTTCCAGTGTTGTATCCTGTTTACTATTCAGAATGCTGCAGGACATTCAGTGTGGTACAAATAATTATATAGAAAACTCCCAACAAATCAGCCGTCAAAGCTTATAAGACTTGACTGATTGATGTGCATCATTAATCCACATCCAAATTACAGTGAGGACATTTTTACAGCCATATGAAGTGTGATTGGGATTCAACCTATTTTCCTTTTTCTATACTTCAGAAGATGCAAAACTGCTTCATGTATGTGAAAGTTTTGTAGTTGTCACATGTACATATTCAAATACTATATTTTAGATTTATGTTAATAAGCCACAGGGTTAACGTGAGTTGTCAGGAAGTATCATTCATACACGACTTTGGTAACAACTTCCATCTCTGCACCACAGGTCTTGTCACATTCCATGCTATTCTAGAAGTGGCTTACATTGTCACCTGATCTCATCACTTGAAATTGTTTGAATATTCTTCTTCAAGAGTCTCTCCACTCCTTAATTTCTGATCTGTGCAGTCCACACTTGGTTAATCATAATATATATCTTCAAATGCCTCCAGTCAATTTTGATCATTATCTGTGGCACATTTGAAAGTCATTCCTATAATAGAATGGCCAGAATGACATGTGTTAAACTAAAAATTTCATGTCAAAGTGTAGCAGCAATTTGATAAACTTAATTGAAAGGCATTTTTAAAAAAAGATACATGACCTGTGGCCACACATATACACTATTTTAATTAGCTCCTGTGGGTTTGTTTTTATTAGTTTACATTTCTTCTTGGAACTGTTAAATTGACATTTTTTTTAATAAAGTTTCTGAAGAGATATTTTCAGTCTTGGCAGCTGGGAAATGTTGAAACACTATAGCAATGTAGAGACTCTGAAAGTGAGGGAATCTGGATATCTGAAGAAATTATTTAGACTTTCTGGATTTACCTCTTTCTACAAAGGTACTAGTCCATATCACTTTAGTGAGTAGTTGACATTGCAATAGGTAGCTAGAGACCAATTTCTCATGTCAATTACTCTCATTTAAATATAATACCAACCGCTGACAGCTTAAGTTCTTAGAAGCACTTGTAACTTGTTACTTCCTTTGTTCATCAATTTGCTCAAGCTGATGCCAGTAATGTCTCCATTTGTTGGGAATGAGGTCCAGTAATTATTGTTACTGTTTTTGGCATATTGAATACACCACAGGTAGTTTGCCAGGCTCTGCCGTAGCTCTGGGTTCATCCCAGGGGGCCAAGTCTTTTTATATGTCAGAACAGCAACCATCCAGGGCCCACGAGGCAGAGCCCTGGTGTAGACAAGCCTGTCTCCTGTCTGCCACTTGCCAACACAGCCGGGCACCACAGCAACACCTGCAAAACCTCGAGGGGCAGTAAGTGTTTAAAATGCTTATTGTAAAATAATTACCATTTGTCCCAGTGTCTGGCATTCTTGTCATGTAGTCTTATTTAGAATAAGCTAGAAAATAGAGAGCCTCGAACATCAGCTATTATGATCATTGACTTTGGCTCTATTCAGGCAACTATCACAGAAAGTCACAGACTGAATAGCTTATACACAACAGTCATCCTTTTCTTAGTTCTTAGAGGTTGGAAGTCCAAGATCACAGCAAGTAAATGATCAGGTGAAGGCTTTCTTCCTGATAATATGCTTCTTCGATAATTAACTGAAGGGGTTCTAGAGCACTCTAGTGTCTCTTATAAAAACTGGAGTCCCTTTGTGAGTGTCTCACTCTCAAACTTCACTTTTCAAAGTTTCCTCTTCCTAGCACCATCACAAAGCATTGGAATATCTGATTATGAGTTTAGGAGGATACAAACATTCAAGTCACAGCAAGTATTCTCCAAGTTAAACACTAATAAGTTTATGAAGTGCTACTATATTTGGGCAGGATTATATGTAGAAATGTATGCAATAAGTTCTGTTTTTAAAGATATTCTTATCCCAATTTAAAGAAAGTGATAAGTTCTGCCAAGTCAATGACAAAAACAAAAGCCACCTCATGAGCTTTCATGCAGCAGACATGTATGGAACCAATCACCCTCATTAACATTCCATTACAATGGACTTTGAAGTGTTGTTTTAATTTTTTATATCTTTGTAAATTATATACATAAATATGTATGTGCATATGTATTTAATATATATAAGTGTGGGGGCCAAAGTGATAGCACAGTGGGTAGGGCATTTGCCTACCCATGTGGCTGACTGGGATTCTAACCCTGGCATACCATATAGTCCCCTGAGCACCACCAGGAATAATTCTTGAGTGCAGAGCCAGGAGTAACCCCTGAGAATTGCTGGGTGTGACCCAAGAAGCAATATTATATATATATACATACATATAAAATATATACATATATACACATATATCATATATGAGTGTGTAGGTGTCTATATTATGTCATGTCATATCATCACTTGATCACTTGACATCCGTTATTCATCTATTTGTTTGAGTGGGCACCAGTAACATTTCCATTTGACCCTATCACCTGCCAGTGTAGCCCAAAAGCATCTGCTTGCTTCAGGAATACAAAGAGCCTCAAACCGTTCATTCAGGATCTTGACGAAGAAGTCTGACCATCTTGTAGGTGGGCGGCCAAGTAATCTTTTGACGTCCCATGGAATCCAGTCGGTAACAGCTCTAGTCCAGTGGTCATCTTCAAATCACATTACATGTCCAGCCCATCTGATTTTCGATACCTTGGCAAAGAAGACAGCGTCCCTGACCCTGGACTTTCGACGGAGGTCAGAACTCCGGATTCCTTCTCTCACTTGAGTGAGGCGTGACATTCCAAGCATAGCTCTTTTGATGCCTCTTTGGGAGACCCAAATATCGTTCTCATCCTGCTTTCGTAGTGCTCAGGTCTCTGAGGCGTATATTAATGGGAGAATGGTGGAGTTGAAGAGATGTGCCTGGAGCCGGAGGTTCTTTGTTCTTTTAGCTATTTCTTCGATGCTTTTGAAGGCATTCCATGCCGCTCTCTTCCTCCTGCGCAGCTCAGGTTTTAGGTCATTCATCATGTTGACTTCTCCACCTAGGTACACATAACTGCTGCATTCAGAGATTTTTTTTTCCGTTTAGAGTGAATGGGGCTTCTGGAACTAGTTCATTTCTCATGAACATAGTTTCGTTGAGATTCAGCTGTAGATTCATCATTCCACATTCTTGGTCCAAGTCAGCCAGCATTTGTGCCACGTGGCTAATGTTTGGTGTTATTCTAATTGTCGCATGATGTTCTCCAGAGTAGTGCTGAAGAGTTTGGGTGAAATGGTATCATCCTGATGAACTCCTCTTTTGACGTCAATGATCACTTCCTTGTAGAATGGTGAGATCCTAGTGGTGAATCCTTAATACAGCTCATGAAGTATCTTGATGTACTGGGTTTGAACGCCGGTTTGAACGCCCTGTTTGGCTAGGGCTTTGATGACCGCTTCCATCTCAACAGAATCAAAGTCTTTCTTTAAATCAATGAACGTGAGACAGAGCAGCATCTTGAACTACCCACAAAGCTCAATGAGCTTGGTTACCATGTGGATATGGTGGACTGTGCTGAATCCTTTTCAGAAGCCAGCTTGCTTGCATGGGTGTCCTTCATCTAATGTTCTGCCAATCCTGTTCAGGATGACTCGAGTGAACAGCTTGTAGATGACGGATAACAGGCAGATGGGGTGATAGTTGCCAATGTCATGGATATCTCCCTTCTTGAACAGTAGAACTGTCCTGCTGGTTTTCCATAGGGAGGGCACCTTGCATTCTGAACAAGTAGCATTATATCATCATCTCATCTCATCTCATCTCATCTCATCTCATCTCATCTCATCTCATCTCATCTCATCTCATCTCATCTCATCTCATCTCATCTCATATCATATCATATCATATCACATCACATCATATAACATATACCATACCATATCATCATATCAATCATATATCATATCATATCAATCATATATCTACCATATCATATCATACCATATCATATCATATCATATCATATCATATCATATCATATCATATCATATCATATCTATCGCATCACATCGCTTTGTACCATACTGTACCATTTCGCACTGTACCATACCATATTGTATTGTTTTGTATCGTATTGTATCACATGTGTAATCTGTTATATACCTGATTTTGCAGATTTCCAGCCCTTCCCACTTCCTGAGATAAACTTCTATGGGTATGAAGATGTTTGACACCTGATGAGTGCTGACCTTATCTAATAAAGTACTTGATCACTTGATCACTTGAATCCCGTTATTCATCGATTTGCTCGAGCGGGCGCCAGTAACATTTCCATTGGACCCTATCACGTGCCAATGTAGCCCAATGGCATCTGGTTGATTCAGGAATATGAAGAGCCTCAAACCGTTCCTTCAGGGTCTTAACAAGGAAGTCTGACCATCTTGTAGGTGGGCGGCCACGTGATCTTTTGACATCCCGTGGGATCCAGTCGGTAATGGCTCTAGTCCAGCGGTTGTCTCCAAATCGCATTACATGTCCAGCCCATCTGATTTTCGATGCCTTGGCAAAGGAGACAGCGTCCCTGATTCTGGAATAGCGACGGAGGTCAGAACTCCGGATTCCTTCACTCACTTGAGTGA
Source organism: Cryptotis parvus (assembly GCA_021461705.1). Classification (NCBI taxonomy): domain Eukaryota; kingdom Metazoa; phylum Chordata; class Mammalia; order Eulipotyphla; family Soricidae; genus Cryptotis; species Cryptotis parvus. Next base: position 65,536 of record JAJIBD010006081.1, read on the forward strand.
GGCGTGATATTCCAAGCATAGCTCTTTTGATGCCTCTCTGGGAGACCCGAATAGCATTCTCATCCTGCTTTCGTAGGGCCCAGGTCTCTGAGGCGTATGTTAATGCAGGGAGAAGGTGGAGTCGAAGAGATGTGCCCGGAGCCGAAGGTTCTTTGTCCTTTTAGCTATTTCTTCGATGCCTTTGAAGGCATTCCATGCCGCTCTCTTCCTCCTGTGCAGCTCAGGTTTTAGGTCGTTCATCATGTTGACTTCTCGACCTAGGTACACATAACTGCTGCATTCAGAGATGTTTGTTCCATTGAGAGTGAATGGGGCCTCTGGAACTAGTTCATTTCTCATGAACATAGTTTTCTTCAGATTCAGCTGTAGACCTACCTTTCCACATTCTCGGTCAAAGTCAGCCAGCATTTGTGCCGCTTGGCTAATGTTTGGTGTTATTAGAATATATAATTATAAATATATAAATTTTACTATAATAAGAATTATAGAGATTGTCACTAATGATATTTATACAGTGGGTAGGGTGACCTATAGGAACTATCAAGAATGCTATTTTTCCACATAACGCACATCCCCAAGAATAAGCTTATTTGCTTTTATATAGTAAGTACTAATTTTCTTTAAAATTCTGTATATATTCCTACTCTGTAAGATTATAGAATTTAAGAGATAGGGATCAAATTATTTCTCTTTGTTTATTTCCAGTTGATGGGATTTTCAGATTTCTTTCTTGATGCTTGTTTCCAACCAAGTTTATTCAAGCTTCCTCTTTTTTTGACAGCAACAAATCTAGGTTGATTTTTGGTTTTGATTTTGGGACCCAGCTGTTTTCAAGGCTTAATCCTGGCTCTGTACTCAGTTCACATTCTTGGTGGCTCTTGGAGACTATCCCTATGTGGTCCCAGGATAATATCCAGATCTGCTGTAGATAAAATCCAAATCTGATCCTACCTACCTCTGGACTTTCTCTCCAGACCCATCAGGTCTTAAAAACAAGAGTCCTGTGACAAAGGGTTAAACAAACTACTCAGAACTTCCATTGTTATGTAAAAACAAAGATACTGGTTTGCTATCTTAACTAATTTGGAGAAATCTTAGGTCTGTTGCTAATTCCTATAGTTTTGTATGTATTGATAAAATTGTGTCACCAACATTTCAACTGAACTTTTCTAAATATAGATAAGATGATAATTTACATTCTAGTCTTTTTACAGCACATTTGAATATACAGGTGTTCATTTGCAAGATATTAAAACTAAGTTAATGCTATCATTGATTATTGGTATCTCTTCCAGTACAGTTAATAAAGACGTCACATCAAAAAATTAATAAGGAAGGTTGCATGTTAAAAATAAGTGACAATCTAAATTGTCAGTAAGTATACATTAGAAAAGTAAAAGGCAGTAAGACTGCAGAAATGTGATATTTGCCAAGATTTGTGTAACCATAAACCACAAATTTCTGGGTTATTTGAAATGTGTTCTAGTAAGTGAAACTTGGCTTCAAAAGTGTTTTATTTTGAAGTTATAATTAATCTCAGTTTGTCATTTGTATGACACATTTTCGCAAGGGATATCAAGATATTTTGTAAAATCCAGGAGTAATGGCACACAAATGGTAACTGGTGTTAAATGGACCATTGTTAGCATTTCACTATATTAGCTAATCTCTTTGCAGAGTCATCTTTTTTCCTTAGTCCTTATGATGCCAATTATCTAAAATCCTGAATAATAATTTATTAACTTTCACTTGCCACTTTATCAAGTCCCTTTATGCTTTTTTTCCCCAAACTTACTATCACAACACTTTTAATTATAAAATAATTACAGCTTGGTCAGTGTTCATTACCGAAGACTAATGTAAATCTAATTTTGGCTCCACAGATTCTTGAAACATATTTTTAATGCTATCTTTTTTTTTTCCTTCACAGGGAATAACTACTTTCTCCTCTTTGGACTAATATCAGATTACAAATTCAAGTGATTTTTTTCCCCTGATATTTGAGAGAAAGTTCAGAGTCATACTTTGTATAGTAGACTCTTGGCCTCTAACCTGCTGTTTTCCTTACATTTGTCTTTGTTTAGTAATACTGATGTTTAGGAACAAAATTTGTTTTAGAGGCCATTTATTTTCTTTAAACAAAAGTGTTTAATCTTCCATATCAATCTATTGTAGGTTGGTGCTTCAGATTGTACATATTACTATAAGGAATGGTTGAAACACATGTTAAAAATTAGACGTTTTTAAGCTGGTACTGTGACAGGGTGCTTATCTTGCATGCAGCTGACCTGTCTCCTATTTCTGGCATCCCGTACAGTCCCGTGAGCACCTCAGGAGTAATTTCCAAGCACAGAGCCAGGAGTAACCTCTGAGAATTGCCCAGAGTGGCCTAAAAACAAACAAATATTAAAGCTTTTCTAGTTATTGTGTAGAGAGTAACTGAAGAGTCCATGAGAGATAAAAAAAATTCTTCAAAGAGGAGTAAATGTTGTAGCTTTTTTTCTGTTTCAGTAACATCTCTAGGTGAAAAAATAACCTCCAAGGAATCAAAAACTGTAATGAACAATTTTAGTATTTTAATGTTATGGAATATATACTGAGTACCTGGGTAGCCTGCTAACATTCAAGTTAGTAGTCTATATCTACAGTCACTCTGAATTTATCTAACATCCTGAATTCCAGTTATTCAGCCCCAATTACTCCCCCAGTTCCAATTACACTTAACAGATTTTCTTGGTCTGTTCACAGTAATTTCCTTATATATGCAGTTTGTTCTTTCACCATAACTTCACACAGTATATAAAAAAGTATAAATACTTTAAATGTTATATAAAAATATTTTGAACAACTATGTTCACTAACTTTTATGACAGTATTTTGTTATTTTTGTGTTATTAATATTGCTAATCTTATAGTGCTTAATTTATAAAACTTTCTTTTTTAAAAATATTTTTTATACTACCGTGAGATATACAATTACAAAGATATTCATGTTTGGGTTTTGGTCATACAGTGTTCTAGTACCCATCCCTCAATCTTTGCCCATTTCTCATCACCATGATTCTGTTGTTGCTCAATGGATTATATGTAGTAGCAGAATTGAACCAAGATGAGCCCTTTGCAAATCAAGTGCTATCTTGTTGGCCCAGAAACTTTATTACAACAGAATTATAAATCATAGTACATAACATAGTACAAAAACTAAGAAGATTAGTTTCTATAGTGGCTGACTGTCTCTAGGTCAAGTCAACCCCTACAGGTCAAGGCCTACAATACGCTTGTTACTTTAGCCTTGGCTTTGTGCTGGTATCATCTACTTTAAGTGTGAGTTAAGTTTAGATGGGGAGATGTTCCTTTTATACACATAAGGAAATAAAGAATGTGAGGGGAATAAAGTAAGGCTAAGATTTAATCTGGACTTGTAGCACTCTCTAATTAGGTCTAAACATACTATGGACACACCTTCTATATATTAGGCCTTGGAATCTATTCCTGGCACTATTCCTCTCCCAAGCATAACTGGGAGTGGCCCCTGAACATCTATCTAAGCACAATCAGAAGTGACCTCTCCAAAGCAAATAAAAACAAACTGAAACAGTGGATATTCTTTTCATACTTATTGATTTGAATTATGTTATATTGAATTTAAAATGGGAATTTGTAAATGGATGAAGACACTGAGCACTGTCTAGGAATGACCCTTTAATTTCTACAAATGTATCACTCAGTTTTATTTTATTTTATTTTATTATTTATTTACTTATTTAAATTTTGACAATTACAGAAATGTTAATGTTTTGGTTACGGCCATACAGTGTTCCAGCACCCATCCCTCCATCAATGCCCATTTCCCACCTCCAATGTCCCCAATACCCTCCCCCATCCCCTAGCCCGTCTCTGTGGCAGGTTCTCCATCTCTTTTTCTATCTTTCTCTTTCTCTCTCTTTCTCTCTTCCCTTTCTTACATGTTGTGGATTCTAATAGACTTTTGACAATTATTGGCACACTGTTCCTTTCTCTGTCTCACTCAGTTTTAACATCTGGGTACAAACTTCTTACACAACCTGGCTTAGTCTATGGTCAATAGTGACATAATTCCTTAGCAATGAATCAGCGAATGATGCAGAGCGTACATTTTTTATGAGATGAAAATTACCATCTCTGGAGGAATCATCATAGATTACCTAGAAAAGAAGGTTAAAATATTGCTGTATTAGTCGGGTTTGCATGTAATAGTGTATATTATCTAATGTACAACAGTCTTCCTCTGTAAGGTTCTGACCATGACAAAAGAGCTTGTAAGATGGTTTCAGAGCAACTTAGTCTCGAACCCAATAGAAGGGGGCATAAGATCCAATCTAAGTGCAGAACACTTGTGTCCCCACGTAAATACACTTAAGAAGAAAGAAAACTTCCCTTGCTTTTTTTTTCTTCAGACCCTCTGCATATTAGTTGATGCTCACTGTGTTTGGAGAGCACTTTGGTTTCCTCATTCTACTGATTTAAATGCCGTCACCTAGAAAACAGCTGCATCCATCAATAATGTTAAAACTAGCATCAAATATCTAGACAATCTCAAAGAAAATTGAAATATGAAACAAATTTTAGGGGCCAGAGCAATAGTCCAGCAGGTAGGGAATTTGCCTTGCACACAGCCAACGCAGATTCTATCCCTGGCATCCCATATGGTCCTCTGAGCACCACCAGGTGTAATACCTGAGTGCAGAGCTAGGAGTAAACCCTGAGCATTGCCGGGTGTGACCTAAAAGCAAAATATATATATATATATATATATATATATATATATATATATATATATATATATATATATATATATATATATGAAGCATTTCCTTCTTTTTGCCCCATGTTCATGGTTTTCAAGCCCAGATATAGGAAATCACCTGTGCTAGTGAATATATACTCAAAATCCTGTTTTTTCAATATGGAGAAAAGATTCTGATAGTCAAGAAGAAACTTTCTCCTATATGGACATTACCCCTTCCTGTTACTTTTTCCTCTTTCACTATTCTTAGTCTCCAACTTCACCTAAAGCATTATTTCAGAGGCAATAAGAATTACAGTCAGCATATCATAAATAAGAAAATAATGAGAAATTGACTTAGATCCAAAGTAAAATCCTAGCTTTGAAAAAAAAATCCAAGCTTTGTTTCTATTACCTGGGAACTCTGGTTGCCTCAACTTGACCTTTCTGATCTGTCAATTACTATGTGTAGTACAATAATTTAAGATATTACAAACAATTATATTAAAGGATAATTAAAATAACAAAGAATATTCCAGAAATATACCCAACATCATATCTTATGCTGGTGTATAACAGAGGTAATATTTAAATCAGCTTTTAACTAATTATTTTGCCCATTGTTTAAAACAAGGGTCAAAAAGCAAACTATTTGTCTCCTCCTGCTATTGCCTACTTTTATAAAGTTTTATTGGAATAGAATGTTGCACATGATTTAAAATGTTTGATTTATACTTATTTTACAGTTTCAGATCAACCAGTTGTGGCTTTGACAAAAACATAAAATATTTACTGTTTGTTCATTCTATAGTAAGATTGCCATCTCTTGATCTAACACATCTCATAAGACTACTGTAACCCATTAAAATAATACTTCCATTAATAAAATATGAAAAAGTAATTGATAATGAAGTGCCACTCTAGGTTCATCCATTATAACAAATGTACTGCTCTAGTATGGGATGTTTATACTATGGATGTAGTGATTGAGTGGGTTCATAGGGATAGCAAGTATTTACAAATGATCTGTAATTTTACCCAATTTTGCTATCAACCTAAATCACACAGACACACACACACACACACACACACACACATAGCTCTGATAGTCAATAAAAGCTGAGACGGAGCACACTGAGAAGTCTACACATATCAGCAAATGAGGCAGTACCTGGTACTCTGTCTGTCTAAAAAAGTAACTAGAAATCATATTTGGCAGCATTTCAGGTAAATAGTACTCCTAGACATATTCTTTTTCTAGGAGATTGTTATTCTAATAACACACTATTTTAATATGCCCTTACTGATGTCAGTGTACACCATATTTGTGTATTATGACAAACTATCTAATAATAATACAACTAATAATAGTTAATGACGTTATTAACAAGTTATCACTCTTAGCTTGACAAGAATTGTTCTGTCAGGGACAGATGGACACTATATTCAGCTAACCAATTGCTCTTTTCTACACCATGTCTAAGAAATGTAGCATCCTGTGGATGACTGGGTATTTCTAGTAAAGTTAGACATGATTCAGCTGCCTTCTAGTAATCTTAACATTGTCCTAAAAATGTTTTTAAAATATTTTCAGTCACCTGTGGATTTTTAAAAATAATGGTTCTTCTCTAAAGAAAATCTAATGTCTATTATACTGTTCACATAAAAAGTTATAAAAATGAGAATACTCAGGCTGTCCTTATGGTTCAGATTTGACAAAAATCTCATATTAAAAACGTAAAACACTTTGCTGAGTTGAGTTTCCATGAAAGACAGTGTTCAACTTTTCAGATATTTTTAATCAAAGTTAAAAAATACCATTTTGGATTAACGTTAGAAAACTAAACAATGTATGTCTTCAAATTTTCAACTAATTTTCATGTCAAATAAAAACTCTACAAATCTCAATTATGTTATGCATCTTATAGTGAGGAACTGCATGTTGTATGTACTGCGTAATTCGAAGTTCGTGAATTATTACTTAAAATTCATAGCACATATATTAAAACTTAATTGCTCTGGTAGCAAAGGTCAAAATGACAAGATGGCCATAGGTTAGTAATGTATTGAAGAATTTATATCAAATGTGAACTTAAAGTATTGTTATGCTACCCTGTTGAAATCTTATTGCTAAAATTTTGCACTGTTAGGCAGTAAACTAGAAAAAAATAAATTGAGAAAGTGTTAATTTTTAAGCAAGTTTGACAAAGATTGAGTTTCATATGACAAATATTGTCAGCAAGACAGGATTCTGTCAGAGGAAGAAGTTTAAACATTAACAATTTCTGTCAGGCTGTTGACACAATCATGGCAGACATTTCCCAAGATGCCGAGATGACTGCTGGCATTTGTCAACAATCCTGTCATAGTGACAGCAATAAGACCATGTCTGGAAATGTGACAGTTTTGGCTTTGTGCTCCCCTGAGCAATAGCCCAGGTGTTCAGAGAAAGTGTGGGAAAACCCATATTTCTGCATTGTCATTCGAACACAGAAAACACAGGAGGAAAATGAGCTGTCACTCCAATTCCCATGATGCCTTGCTGCTTAGCATAACTCTGCTGTGCGGCCCTGGGTCCACTGGTCCATACTCTGACAGACAATTAAGAAAGCAGCAGCTTTTTTTTAGACGGCTCTTCCTCGTGATTTGCATTTTAGCCAGAGGCGACCAGTTATAAAAAAAACATGATGGAAAGATGGTAAGAAGCCAATTAGATGGATGGATGGCTGACTGACAGCTCTCTGGTATTACGACTCCAGATTTCAGACTACATAGCCTGGCAGTTTTCTACAAGAACCAACTTTTTTTGCAGGTTGGTAAAGCTGTTAAATGTGGGACTATATATAGTGCTATATAATTTTTGCAAAGTTGTACATTTTCCTTAAATAAGCCTGTATTCTTTTCAATCAGGGTTTGCATTAAACAAGTTTTTCACAATTTAATCACAACTTGTGTCACTAAATTTAGCAATATTAAAATTCTAGACAACTTGTAGGCACATTAGCTGTGCCAGTAAAGAAGTGATTAAAAAGCTGAGAATCACGTTAAGCCAGCAAAGATAAAGTTAACTAATAATTAGAATGTCTGTGCAAATACGCCTTTGGAGCTTTGTATGTACATTGTTTGGCTTTAAGCAACTATAAGCATAAACCCTAAACCTGCTAGACATCTTTAGATTCTACACACATATATTTGCTTATTATCCTTGTTAAAAGTCTAATATATGCTTGTGTGTTTGCTCCTTCAGCTAATTTTGAAATAAAAAATAAACTGTTAGACACAAGCTTCCAGTTTGGCTGTGAGATTCTATAGCTTCAAGCCAATAGGAAAGAACTCTTCATAATATTGTCCAATTTGGAACCTTAACCAATGTTGCCTCTAAGCTCCATATATATGTTGTATATATACACATACACACACACTATACACAAGACATACTCATACACACAGACTTTTTTTTAGAACTAAACCATTTGCTATTAGGGTGACATGTCTCCATCTGTAGTTTGAAATAAGGGGACTTGATTTTAAATTGTAGTGATGACTCAGACTTGGTTTAAATCTTGAAATATAAATGGCAGGACACTTTTTTGCTATAAATTCAGGCTTGAATTTAGAAAGTATTTATCCAAATCAAGATTGCAGTATACATCTTCTTACTGTGGGTAATGTAATTGCCTACAAATTGAGAGCAAAGTTAAACCAATAGTAGCTTAAAGCTTTTAGTTTGTAATGTAACAAGATACATTTAAAGTTCCATGTTTTCACTCAATATACATTTTATTTCAAAATCCATGTTACACTTAGAGCACGGTTACAACTGTCTTTCACACTCACAAAAACTTTTATTTACTTTACTTTTTCAACTATGCTATTTTGGTCTTTTTGCATTTGCTTAATGTTATGTTGTTGGAATAATTTGATCATGTTCATAAATGTGCTGGTACATATTGAGAAATTTAAGCAGAAATTCAGAGGAGAAATGACTGTTTCTATATCCCAGTTTAAAGAAATGCATACATTTTGATTTTTATTGAGGCAGTTAATATTATTCCTATGGACATAGTATATTGCCAATAGAAACTAAAATGTATTAAAGTCTTTACCATTTTTAAGGAAGCATGTTTTCTTCTAATAATAAAAGCTCATATATAATTCAATACTTTTATTGTTTGACATATCAGTTCACTAATCTTTGTTTTAAAAAGAGGAATGCTAAATATAAACTCTTTTTAAAGCACATTTTCAAATAATAAATATGAAAAGCATTAAAACATTTTCTTATTTGACTTGTTAGTCAAAGTCAGAGTCTAGCCGTTTATTTCCCCATGATCTCAGCTTATATCAGACATTCAGACTTTAACATTTTTCATTTTAGATTATCTGACATTTAACACACTGTTAATGTTCTGTATTTTATAAAGCTCTATGAAAAGTTATGTGGCTTTTAAAAGATTAAAATTTAAATTTAAATAAAAATCTAGAATATGCCAAAGACTGATTTAAAGGTAACATTTTTCCTTACTGTGAAAAATATCTTTTGTTTTTTAAACTATGTATAAAATATAATTTTTGTTTGAAGAAAACTGTTTATTATAAATATAAATTTTTAAGTTTTTTTTTACTGTGAGATAAAGAAATATATTCTAACTAAGAGATAAAGTATGGCACCATCAAAACAAAAGGTAACTACCTCATGAGGCTTTGAATGTTATAGTAGAAAAGTATAGCAGGAAGTAGTAGACAGTAAAATTAAGTGGGACTTTTAATTAACAAAACATTAAACTTATTAAACTTATATACTGACATATCAGTTGTCATATCAGTTCACTAATCTTTGTTTTAAAAAAAGAGAAATGCTAAATATAAATTCTTTTAAACTTATTCTGTGATATGAGTGACTGAAGTATGAACATAAACATATGTGTGAAGAGAAATCGAAGCATGCTTTTTAAAAAATTGTTTTCTTCGCTGTATCTATATTTAATTGAATATTTCCTCATATGAGTGTTTTTGTCAGATGATAAAATACAACACTCTGATAACAAAAAGACTTTTGTGTGTCTTCCTCTTAGGTAGATAAACACAAGTAATTATTTAGGACTCAGTTTGAAAATAATCAGTTTTTTTTTCCTGTGCATTTTGTTCTAACAAAAGTACAGGGAAACAGAAAAAAAAGAAAATGAACAAAAATTCACATGAAGAATGTTGAATTTTCTGTGTTTTATCCTCATATAGTTTATAGAAATATAGCCTCATTAATACTTTCAAAACAGATTTCTATAATCCTATGCAAAACTGAAGTTTTGGCTGATCAACTTTCATGGACAACTCCTATAAACAAATAAAAAATTGACCTGAACATCTTTCATTCTATGTCATCTATAGCTAATGTTGTTTGAGGAGTATCACTAAAAGTCTTATTATTAAGGAAAGGCATTGTTTATGTAATCCAATCCTGTAAGTGTTAAATTTAAGTAGTATGAATGCACCTCATATATTCTTGTTCCTCCCTATATCCCCAAATGATCCCACACACCGTCAATCATACACATTAGTGAAAACATTTGTCTCTTTTTTGTGTTTGAAACATTTTCTAGAAACCAAGATATTACTTAAAATCCCACCATTTTTCCTGATTTGAGAAGGTGATTGTGGAATCTGGAAATATATATTTATTATTGGAAGGAATTGAATGGAGAGAGAAAAGTACTGACTGGCACTTAAGAAGTAGTAGGGCACAGAAAGAAAGTACAATGGGCAAGGTGCTGCCCTTGCATATGAATCACCTGGGTTTGATCTCCAATACCCCATACTGTCTCCAAGCTCCACCAGGAGTGATCCCTGAGCAGAGTTACAAGTAAGTCTTAAGCACTGCTAGTATGACCCCTTCCTCCAAAAATGAAATAGAAGTAATCAGCAACAATCCTTTATTATCCCATCCTTGCAAATTTTTCAGATTATCAACTCAATTAATAGCTTATATTATGTAAAAACATAATATATATGTATATATGTATAAAATCAAAATTTTCCTAGATAGTACAAAGGTATGTAGAACCCAGGAATAAAAGATTTTTTTCTCTGTGTGCTTCATAATAGTCTTTCAAATACCTTTTCAAGAACTACACTGCTTGGTGAGTATAACAGCCAAACACTGTTTCATTTGTAATGTCTTCGTAGGTAGAATCTCACCTATATCAATAAAATGATCTGAAAGCAGAGGTTCAACTAATAGTGACTGAATTTATACAGACTGTTGCTTTGCTTTCCAACCATTAGTTCTCATAACTATTGCACACTGACAGCTCAGTAGGTTGTTTCTGTGTGTCTAAGTTGTAACTGAGCCAAGTAGTTTTACTGTTTATCTCAAAACATACCTGAGCCAAATTCAAATCTATGCCTTGCTTCAGAGAAAAATTGGATGAAAAATTATGGCTAGAGCAACACATACCCAAGTCATCACCATCATGTTATAATAAGCAAGATAATATAATGACTATTATAATAATTCATAGTTTACCTACCACTGAACATTGACTCACTGTCTATTTTATCCAGCTGACTTACATGCTGACTTCCAAATTAAAAACAGATTTTGTGTCTTATAAAGATAGTAGAATATTGGAAATTTCTTAACATTCAAATTAAATGTATCTACCCAATAATTCAAAATTTCCTTGAAGGAGAAATATTTTAACCCTCAGTTTGCATATGCGACAGTCAAGAAGTTAGCTAACTTCCTTTAATATGATACCTAGTTTGTGGTAAAATTAAAAAAAAGTGAAGATTCTCTTTCTGATTTAAAAACTCATGCTCTTTCTACTATGCCTCACTTTGCAATAGTAAATAAGTAACATTTTCCTTATTAGCATAATAGTAAGTTATAATTCTAATGTATGGACTTATGAAAAACTATATTAAGGAATACTGCTATGTTCCTTTTGTATATGAACACCAAATTATTTATTTCAATTTTTTGAGTGTACATGTCACTAAAATGCTGCAGAATTTTCCTTATAATCTGTAGATTCAAGTATCTTTCTTACTAGATAAGAAAATTAATGTTCATTAGTCATGTCCATAGTCTAAATTTAGGGACTAAGGGAAACAGAATCTAGTATAATCTTTTTCCTCTTGAAGCTCAAGATCTATTAGTAAAACATCTCATTAACTCTAACACAATAAATGTTAGTTACCCAAGTAATTTTAATACAATTTATTAGTATTTTGCTACATTAACAAAATACCAGGTAACTGTAACACAAATAACTTTAACACAACTCATTACACAATATACACAGAATAATGTTCTAAGGAAATACAGTTAATGATTATCCTGAGGAATTAGAAGGAAATTATTTGTGTTACCCCTTGTTAAGTAACTAAACATCTACACTTAGTGAGATGGGGAAAAGAACACTTAGAGGTAAGAGTAACAACATACACATGAATAGGTACGAATGAGACTTAATGGTAAGTTATCTATTATCTATATGCCTTATGATGAAGTGACTGGATTTGTGAATTAGAATGATGTCTCTCATAACAAAATAGAGTAGAGCTGGAAAGAAACTGTTAGGCAACAAGACTAGTGTGGGGATGACTTCCATGACAAAGACGATGAAGATATGAGCTAAGATTGTGACAAGGGACATTAGAGATAAATATTTACAGTCAGCTATAGTTAGTACTATGTCAAAAGTACCACCTTTTCCTTCTGAGTTTTCTCTAGGTTTTTAAAAGATGATTATGACTTCACTTTATTAGATTTTAGCTTTGAATCTGCTGGCAATTGTACAATCTGATTTTTTAGGCATAGTTCTCTGTTACGAGGGAAGAGCTGGAACATGAAGAAGAAAATGTTAGTGTTTTCTTCTCCTTTGGAAAAATATATTAATATTAATTTTTTCTATTTTTATTTTTAAGCAGAAGGTCATACATATGCTATTTCAGAGTTCACAGCTAGCCCCTCACTACTTAAATTGTGAGTGTTATTGCCAGACTGCAGAGATGCAACAGAAATGACTTAAGAAGGAAAGCGATTATTCATGCACCCACACACACTGTTATCTCTGGGAACTCTTAATCAATGCAGGGTGAGAGCCAGTTAACATGACTGAGGTTAGGGCACACGAGCTGTTCAGTGGAAGATGAGGAATTAAAACGTGATTATTATTTAAATTAGAATGTGAACTGAAAAGAACATTCCAGGAAAGAAGAGGATAATAAAAATAAAGATTTACCTACTGAATCACTGGCTCTGTTATATTTTGTCTTTGAAATTCCAAAACCATTATAATATGCTTTGACAGAATAGATTGGTGGTGGGCTGATTATATTTGATCTCTAGTTTGCCCTGGCAGATAAGTTAAAAATACAAATTCTTTAAGTCTGGGATTACCTACTATATAGCTAATTATATACATTAAATTCTCTTATAAAAATTTTACTGACCACTGGTCCCATGCACCTCAAATCCATACATTAAACAAAAAAATAAATTCTGAATGGCCACTAATGGTTCAAATATTATAAGGAAAACGAGTGAAGGTAGAAAATGCTAAAATTTGAATTTTGATTCAACAGTGTATTAGGAACATAATAATAATGTAATGTACCTGAAAATATAGCTCAGCTTAGGAAAGCAGACTGGAAATGAAATAAGGATAGTGGTAGAATAATAGATCCTTTGATGTGATGGAGTCCAGTAATTTTGTACATCTAAACCACAAATGTTATTACAAGTATAACTTTGTTACCTGAACTACAATAAAAACATTTTAATATATTTTTCTTGATATTAAAACATGGTATCTACTTGATCTTTTCATTTATAGCTAAGATGAAGAAATTTTATTCATTAATAGACTTCTTGATAATATTGTCACTGGTGAAAAAACCGGTGATTAAAGTCACAGACATAGTGGCTATTGAATTACTTTATTTCAATAACAAAATTTATGAAATTGTTTATTACTGCTTACAAAGTCATAATTTTTAGGATCCCATTATGTGTATGCATTCCTTAGCTTGTGCTTCTTATTCCAAGTTTTAATCATGTAGTTAAATTTTAGTTGGTTCTTTTGTAGCCATATCTAGCTATTGCTAGCCTTATCTAGCGCTGTGCTCAATGCTAGCTTTTGACACTGCACTCAGGAATAACTTCCAGAGTGATTGGGCTGTGCTGTCTGGATAGATGACTCCTGGTTGGCTCCATGCAAGGCATGTGCCCTACCTGCTATCCTATTGTTCTGGCTCCCTTAAAATGAACAAACACAGAAGCAAAACTGACTTATAAAACTGTTTCTCGACAGTGCTGTTTGTTTTCTGTCCTGAAGGTGCTACTCAATAGCAATGTGGCAATTATTAGAAAAGATAGTGTGTCACGAAAATTGAAATCAATTTTAGAAAGTTCTGTTCACATACCTGACACTCTCTCTGGGTACATGTACCTCCACACATTGGTTTGGCTCCATTTCATTTCCAGATTTCTGGATCAGAATGAATGAAATTAATTTTCATCTAGGGAGTACACTGAAAACATCTTATTCAGAAAAAAAAGCATGTTAGCTATTTTTTGGGTTTAATATTGACATGTTTCCTGCTTTTCTTATATAAAAGAAAAAGGAAAACGCTTTCAGAGAAGTGGACCAGGTATACCATCACATTTTAAAGAATTAAGTATGGGGCATACAATCACAAGTGTGTGGGCACAATGTATGGTCTGTGGGAAAATATTGATAATTTCCTACACAGTGGGCTCAAATGGCACAAAGAAGATTCAAGAATCTCAATTGACTTTTGTCTAAGAATATATTCATCGACTATATTTAGAGCATTAGCTCCAACAAGCAATATAGAATAGATTATTCAGTGTATGCATAGGACAAGTTCAAACAGAGGTCCAGAAAAATTTGCAGTAAGTGTTGGCCATAGGTGCAATGGTGGTGGGTGGTGGGGTCAACTGTACAAACCCACTACGTTCTATAAACTCAGAAAGTGAATGCCAGAACAGAAATCAGCCAGACTCTCTTATAACAACCCAGAAAAAATGTTATGACTTTATCAATATTATTCCCTTATTTGGGCTTTATTGGTCAATATGATTATTGCAACCCTAAGGGAGCAGGCATGGGGTTGGGTGGTGGGGGGAAATAAGGGTGTTTGGCGGTGGGATTGGTATTGAATGACAAATCTTTGTATTGTGAAAAATTTTGTGCTTTAATGGTGTTTGAATAAAGTTAAAAAAAGGAAATGAAAAGGTTTTTTTTAATTTTGGGGGGGGTTAAAAACCAACCCAAATGTGAGGCAAAGGTGTTTCACATGACAACCTTCTAATGTATGTTCTGTAATCCATAGTCTAGAAGGGAAGGAAAAAGAAAGAGAGAGGGGGGGGGGTTTTGTGGGGGGGGGGGATAATTAGTTGTTGGTGGGAGATGGGCACTGGTGGGGACGGTTTTTTTTTTTTTTTTTCTGGTGGTATAATAAAATACGTTAAAAAAAAAAAAAGAAAGTGAGCGCATAACTTCAACACTACATTCAGTATAAAAAGCTAGATGGTACTATTACTTCATGAGTCTTCTCTTTCTCTTCATTAGTTTCCTTAATGTTATCTACCTTCACATATGAATTTGAAGAAAGGATGAAAAAATAAATATTTAGATTTATAGCCTTAAAATATTTTTGTCCTTTTTACTGTTATCTTAATGCATGTTGTATTTTTTCTTTCTTTTTACCTTTGTAAATTAAAGAAATATTTTATTATATCACCGTGAGATATATAATTACAAAGATGCTCATGTGTGGGTTTCAGTCATACAGTGTTCCAGCACCCATACCTACACCAGTGCCCATTTCCCTCCACCAATGTCCCCAATTCCCTCCCCCACCTCCCCTAGCCTGACTCTATAGCAGGTTCTTTATCTCTTTTCTCTCTTTTTCTTTCTCTTTCTCTTTCTCTCTCACTTCTCTGAGATTGTGGAGTGCAATAATACATTTAGAGGTTATCATGTGTATCTTTTTGTCTGTATTCAGTGCAAAGCTCTAGGCTAGTATTATCACTTTCTACAATCATTAGCACACTGCTCCTTCTCTGTCTTACTAACCTCTCTCTTCCACACGTTCAGTGGTAGATTGCACCTTTAACAAGGACTCCTGAGCCATGTTTTCCCAGACCTTGGATATTTGTATCATTTTATATGTATGTATATATGCATGCATGTATATATGTTATATTTATGTATATGTATATGTATATGTATATATCATACATGCAAAAAATACAGTCATTTTATATCTGTCTTTTTCCTTCGAGCTAATTTCACAACATGATCCTCTCCATGTCCATTTACTTATAGGCAAATTTCATAACTTCATTTTTCCTGACAGCTGAATATATTCCATTGAATAGATGTAACAAAGTTTCTTTATACAGTCATCGGTTCTTGGGCACTCTTGTTGTTTCCAGATTTTTGCTATTGTGAATAGTGCTGCTATGAAGATAAAATGGTGTTTCTGTTGTGTGTTTTTGGATTCCCAGGGTAAATTAACAGGAGTGGTATGACTGGGTCGAACGAGAGCTCAATTTCTAGTCTTTAGAAAATGTCCATATTTTTTTCCAAAAAGGCTGTACCAGTTTACATTCCCACCAACAATGTATGAGAGTCCCTTTCTCCCGCATCCACACCAGCATTTGTTGTCCTTGCTCTTTTGGATATGTGTCACTTTCTGTGGTGTGAGATGATAGCTCATTGTTGTTTTGATTTGTATCTCTCTGATGATTAGTGATGATAAACATTTTCTCATATGCATTTTGGCCATTTGAATTTTTTACTTGTTGAAGGTTCTGTTCATTTCTTCTCCCCGTTTTTTGATGAGGTTGGCTGTTTTCTTCTGGTAAAGTTCTACTAGTGCCTGATATATCCTAGATAATAGCTTGACTTCTTCCTCACCTAGCTGGATGCCTTTAATATCCTTTTCTTCTCTTATTGCTATGGCAAGTACTTCCAGTACTATATTGAATAGAAGCGGAGAGAGTGGGCAACGTTGTCTGTCCCTGATCTTAAGGGGAAGGCTTTAAATTTTCCTTCATTGAGAATGATATTCGCTGTGGACTTTTGGTAGATGGCTTTGACTATATTGAGGAAGGTTCCTTCAATTTCCATTTTTGGAGGGTTTTAATCAAGAACAAGTGTTGAATCTTATCAAATACTTTCTCTGCATCCAATAGATGCAGAGAAATGATCATATGGTTTTTATTTTTTCTTATTGATATGATGTATTATGTTGATTGACTTGCCAATGTTGAACCATCTTGCATTCCTAGGACAAGTCCTACTTGGTCATGATGTATAATCTTTTTTGGTGAGTCTTTCTTTGCTAGTATTTTGTTGAAGATGTTAGCATCTATGTTCATCAGGAAATTGGTCTGTAGTTTTCTTTTTTTTTGTCCCTGCCTGCATTGGGTATCAGAGTGATATTTGCTTCATAGAAGCTATTTAGGGATGTTTCTGTTTCTTCTATTTCTTGGAATAGCTTGAAAAGGACTGACAGTAGGTCCTCCTTAAAGGTTTGGAAGAATTCACTAGTGAATCTATTTGGACCTGGGCTTTTGTGTTTGGGCAGAGTTTTAATTACTGTTTCAATTTCCTTGATGGTGATAGGCTTATTCAGGTATTGCAGGTCTTCTTGTTTCAGTCGTGGGAGGTTATAGGAGTTCAGGAATTCATCCATTTCTTCTAGGTTCTCATGTTTCATGGCATACAGGTTCTCAAAGTAATCTCTGATGATCTTTTGGATTTCTGTGGTTTCTGTTGTGATGTGCCCCTTTTCATTTCTGATTCTGTTTATTTGGGTTCTCTCTTTCCCTGATCTTACAAGTCTTGCCAATGGCTTGTCAACCTTGTTTATTTTTCCCAAGAGCCAGCTCTTGGTTTCATTAATCTTTTGGATTGTTTTCTGGATTTCCAGCTCATTGATTCCCTCTCTAAGTTTTTTTATTTCCTTCTTTCTGCCCGGGTTGGGCTCCATTTGTTGGTCTTTTCCTACTATTTTAAGCTGTGATGTCAGATTATTTATGTGGGCCCTTTATTTTTCATAATGAATACTTGCAGAGCTATGAATTTTCCTCTTAACATGTGTTTGCTGTGTCTCACAAGTTCTGATAGTTGGTGTCTTCATTTTCATTTGTTTTCAGGAACCTTTGGATTTCCTGCTTGATTTCTTCTATGACTGACTGGTTATTCTGCATTGAGCTGTTCAGTTTCCAGGTGTTTGGTTTGACTCCCTTTACTATGTATGGTTAACTTCCATTTTTAATGCATCATGGTCTGTAAAGATAGTTGACACAATTTCTATCATTTTTATTTTATTGAGGTATGCTTTGTGGCTCAGCATGTGGTCTATCTTGGAGAATGTTCCATGTGCACTGGAGAAAAATATGTATTCAGCTTTTGTGGGATGAAATGTAAGCTCCTTTATATATCAACCAGCTCTCTTTCTTCCATTTCTTCCTTCAGACCAGTATTTCCTTGTTGAGTTTCAATTTTGTTGATCTATCAATAATTGATAAAGCAGTGTTGAAGTATCCAACTACTATTGTGCTACTGTTATTTTCTTCTTTGAGGTCTGTTAGCAGTTGTTTTAAGTATTTTGGTGGCCCTTCATTGGGTGTATATATGTTTAGTAGTGTAATTTCTTCCTGATAATATATATATATATACATATATATATCTTAATTATTAAGAAATGTTGAACACCTCTTTTGACATCAATGATCATTTCTTTGTAGAATGGTGAGATCCTGGTGGTGAATCCGTAATACAGCTCACGAAGGATCTTGATGTATTGGGTTTGAACACCCTGTTTGGCTAGGACTTCGATGACTGCTTCAGTCTCCACAGAATCAAAGGCTTTCTGTAAATCAATGAATGTGAGACAGAGCGGCATCTTGTACTCCCTACACACCTCAATGAGCTTGGTTACTGTGTGGATATGGTCGATTGTGCTGAATCCTTTCCGGAAGCCAGCTTGCTCTCATGGTTGTCCTTCATCTAATATTCTGTCAATCCTGTTCAGGATGACTCTTGTAAACAGCTTGTAGATGACAGACAACAGGCAGATGGGGCGATGGTTGCCGATGTTGTGATTGTTTTTCTGGGGGGGGGACCGGGGGACCACCCAGGCCGGCCAGCGGGGCGCAGGCGAAACCCCTCCCGCCCCCCCCCCTTCTTTAACAGTAGAACTGTCCTGCTGGTTTTCCATTGGGAGGGTAGTTTGCATTCGGATAGGTAGCGTGTGAAGAGCCGAGCTAGTGTATTGATGAGTACCGATGGCAGATTCTTCAGGTGTTCAGGTCTGATTTTGTCTGGGCCTGGTGCTGTTCCCTTCTTTACCGACGAGATGGCATGTCGGATTTCAGAAGGCAGAACATTGGGAATGACATATCCATCCTGTGGAATTTGGTATGTGGGCAGGTGGATGTGGCTATCAAAGAGATTTGAGTAGAAGTCCTGGATAATCTTCTCCATTGCCTTTCTGGAAGATGTGATAGATCCATCAGGGCGTCGGAGGGCAGTCATCTTGGTCTTATAGTTGGCAAAGAACAGGCGGGCAGTGCAAATGCTTTTCCCGGCTTCTGCTGCATCTTCCAGTATTTCTGCTCTTCTCTCTTTGAGGTCTTTTTTTTATCGCTTCTCTGCATTGTTTAGCAAGCTTGTATGTTAACATTTTGTCTCCTGAGGCTCGCGCCTTGCCATATTGGCGAATGAGCTCGAGAGTTTCTGAAGAAAGGTGTCCTCTTGTGTCTTTCTCTCTCTCGGCATTCTTCGCACAATCATGGAGGTGCTGAACCAGTCGGTTGTATTCTTCATCAGTGTGGTCAATGGTGGTATCTTCCCATATTGCTGCAATGGTGCCAAAGATTTCCCAGTTGGTGGTCGTTCTGGGGAGTTCTCTTCTTAAACTTTGCAGCCTTTTCTCCCCATTGCGGGAAGTAGAATTTTGCACGAAGGAGACTGTTGTCTGATCCTGTTTGGAATTTGGGGACGACAGCAACATCGGTCAGACAAAACCGTCGATTGAAGATGATGTGGTCAATTTCATTGTGGAGCTGTCCACCAGAGAATTCCCATGTCCAACGTTTCGCTTCAGCCTTCTGGAACTGTGCGTTCCCATGAATGGTCTTGGTGGACATGATGAACTCCAGATAGTCTCTCACCCTGTTCTTTCCATTCTAGGCCATGGGTCCCGATGTGGAGTTCTTCAGCCGATCTTCTTGGTCCTATCTTGGCATTAAAATCACCGACTATGATCTTATAGAAGGTGTGATCTTTTTTTATAGAACTCCTCCAGTTCCATGTAGAATTTCTCAATTTCATCTCCTTTGTATGTGGATGTTGGTGCGGAGACAATGAAGATAGAAATTGCTGGCAGTGGGCCACATCTCTTCAAGTGTAATCGTCCTATCTGGTTTGTTAGGCATTCGAATGAATCATTGTTGATGGCCATGTTCGTGTTGAAAAGGACACCAACACCACCAACGCCTCTTTCATCGCATGTTCCAAGGAACAATTCTTCTCCGTTATCAAACACAGCATGATGCGACTGACGCCTCCTGGTCTCAGTAAGACCAATGATGTCATACTTGATCTTTTGCGCTTGCACCATCAGATCCTCAATATATGCTTCCGATGCCAGCGTACGTGCATTGAAATTACAGACAGTCATATTAGTCCTTCTTCATTTTGGCAGCCTACGATGGTCTAGATATTTTATCAGGCACTGCTTGTTTGCCTTTCTTACTGCTGCTGTATTAAGGGCTCTTTCAGGGTCAGGAAAATAAACATTTTTGTTACTGGTTTTGGCATATCGAACTCTCATTGGACAGCTTGTGAATCACTGCTGTGCGGGCACTATACTCTCATTACTTTGTGGAGCTCTCTCAGATGGGTGGGTAGAATATTCACGATAATTTGGAGGAAAATCGTGTGGCTGCGCAGCGTCTGCGCGCAACAGGGAAAGCTGGTTTCTACTCTGTTGGGTGTATCTGTGTCTGTATCTGTTTTGGTGAAATGGTGATACCATTTCACTCTTCAGTGCCACCCTTGAGAACATCATGCGACAATTAGAATGGGAAGGAATGGGAGTGAAGATAGATGGTCGGGCAACTACACCACCTTCACTTCGCTGATAACATCATTCTAATAACATCAAACATTAGCCAAGCGGCACAAATGCTGGCTGACTTTGACCGAGAATGTGGAAAGATAGGTCTACAGCTGAATCTGAAGAAGACTATGTTCATGAAAAATGAGCTAGTTCCTGAGGCCTCTTTCAATCTCAATGGAACAAACATCTCTGAATGCAGCAGTTATGTGTACCTAGGTCGAAAAGTCAACATGATGAACGACCTAAAACCCGAACTGCACAGGAGGAAAAGAGAGGCATGGAATGCCTTCAAAGGCATCGACCGAAATACCTAAAAGGACAAAGAACCTCCAGCTCGGGCATATCTCTTCGACACTACCGTTCTCCCTGCATTAACATACGCCTCAGAGACCTTGGCCCTACAAAAGCAGGATGAGAATGCTATTCAGGTCTCCCAGAGAGGTATCGAAAGAGCTATGCTTGGAATATCATGCCTCACTCAAGTGAGAGAAGGAATCCGGAGTTCTTACCTCCTTCGCTATTCTAGACTCAGGGACACTGTCTTTTTTGCCAAGGTATCGAAAATCAGATGGGCTGGACATGTATTGGGATTTGAAGACAACCGCTGGACTAGAGCCGTTACCGACTGGATCCCACGGGATGTCAAAAGATCATGTGGCCCCCACCTACAAGATGGTCAGATTTCCTTGTAAAGACACTGAAGAAACGGTTTGAGGCTCTTCATATTCCTGAATCAACCAGATGCCATTGGGCTACATTGGCACGTGATAGGGTCCAATGGAAATGTTACTGGCGCCCTCTAGAGCAAATCGACGAACAACGGGATTCAAGTGATCAAGTGATTAAGAAATGGCCTTCATTATCCCTTCTAACCTTTTTCAGCCTGATGTCTATATTGTAGATACTAGTATGGCATCTTGTACTTTTGAGTCAAAGTGAAATTAAGCAATATACTTTAATTTTTACATCAATGGATTTGATGAGTATGTTGTGTTCCTCACCTTGGCCTATTTCTGTGACTTCTAGGCTCTGACAACAGCCCACCCCGTTCACAGTTGTCTTACAGTAGCCCTCACCAGAGGCTTGTATGCCAACATCTGTGCTGGGGGTTTTCTTAGCTAAATATGACCCAGTATGGAGGACTATTCGATCACAAATATGAAAGTGACTTTCATGAAATGCTATGACTGTTCTGTAACAGTGATACAGGAAGTTGGTGGCTTGACTGGGCTGTAAAATTGGAGTATTGTTCTTCCCTTCTTTTTTTTCTTTTTTGGGTCACACCCAGCAAAGCTCAGGGTTTACTCCTGTCTCTTTGCTCAGTAATTACTCCTGGCAGTGTTTGGGGGAACATATGGGATGCCAGGGGCTGAACCCGGTCGGCCACTTGCAAGGCAAATGCTCTGCATTTGTCCTATCTGTTGTGCTACAATGGATAGCACAGCTCCTACCCGTTGTCCTATAGCTCTGGCCCCGGTCTTCCCTTCTTCATTCCTTTCGTCCCTCCTTCCTTTTTTCCTTTTTTCCTTTTTCTGTTCTTCATTTTCTTAAGTGCCTTTTATGGGGCTGGAGAAATAGTTTAGGGGTTAAGAGATGGTTCAGGTGTTAAGCTTGAACAGGGTGAATCCCAGTTTGATTCCTGGCCCCACATGAGCACCTCCAGGGGTAATGCCTGTGTACAAGGCCAGAATGCCCCTCCCCACAAAAAACTCAATAAATTATAAAATGCCAGAAGAAAACACAAGATAAATCTTCCTAATATTGGATTAGGGAGTAGGTTCTTGGGCATAGCACCAAAAGCATGAGCAACACCAGCTAAAATAAATGAATTGTGTTTCATCAAAATTAGACTTTTTTTTTGCTTTTGGGGTCACACCTGGCAATGCTCAGGGGTTACTCCTGGCTATGCACACAGGAATTACTCCTGGCATTGCTCCGGGGGACCATATGGAATGCCAGGGATCTAACCCAGGTCGGCCGCGTGCAAAGCAAATGCCCTACACGCTGGACTATCACTCCAGCCCAAAAATTACACATTTATGGGCCTTGAGAGATAGCTCTAAGTGGGGAGTAGAGTGCATGACTTAAATGCCCGAGGTCTTGAGTACCATACCTGGCACATAATAGTTGCCTGAGCGCCCCAGACCATACAAAAATCCTACACACGTGTTCACAGCAGCATAATTTATAAGAACCAAGCTGTGAAACTGACACAAATGTCCATTTGATCACTTGATCACTTGAATCCCATTATTCATCGATTTGCTCGAGCAGGCACCAGTAATATTTCCATTGGACCTGATAACGTGCCAATGTAGCCCAAGCACAAAAGATCAAGTACGGCATCATTGGTCTGACTGAGACCAGGAGGCGTCAGTCGCATCATGCTGTGTTTGATAACGGAGAAGAATTCTTCCTTGGAACATGCTATGAAAGAGGCGTTGGTGGCGTTGGTGTCCTTGTCAACACGAACATGGCCATCAACATTGATTCATTTGAATGCCTAACAAACTGGTAGGACGATTACACTTGAAGAGATGTGGCCCACTGCCAGCAATTTCTATCTTCATTGTGTCCGCACCAACATCCACATACAAAGGAGATGAAATTGAGAAATTCTACATGGAACTGGAGGAGTTCTATAAAAAAGATCACACCTTCTATAAGATCATAGTCGGTGATTTTAATGCCAAGATAGGACCAAGAAGATCGGCTGAAGAACTCCACATGGGGACCCATGGCCTAGAATGGAAAGAACAGGGTGAGAGACTATCTGAGTTCATCATGTCCACCAAGACCATTCATGGGAACGCACAGTTCCAGAAGGCTGAAGTGAAACGTTGGACATGGGAATTCTCTGGTGGACAGCTCCACAATGAAATTGACCACATCATCTTCAATCGACGGTTTTGTCTGACCGATGTTGCTGTCGTCCCCAAATTCCAAACAGGATCAGACAACAGTCTCCTTCGTGCAAAATTCTACTTCCCGCAACGGGGAGAAAAGGCTGCAAAGTTTAAGAAGAGAACTCCCAGAACGACCACCAACTGGGAACTCTTTGGCACCATTGCAGCAATATGGGAAGATACCACCATTGACAACATCGATGAAGAATACAACCGACTGGTTCAGCACCTCCATGATTGTGCGAAGAATGCCGAGAGAGAGAGAAAGACACAAGAGGACGCCTTTCTTCAGAAACTCTAGAGCTCATTCACCAACGTGGCAAGGCGAGAGCCTCAGGAGACCAAATGCTAACATCCAAGCTTGCTAAACAGTGCAGAGAAGAGATAAAAGAAGACCTCAAAGAGAGAAGAGCAGAAATACTGGAAGATGCAGCAGAAGCCGGGAAAAGCATTCACACCGTCAGCCTGTCCTTCGCCAACTACAAGACCAAGATGACTGCCCTCCGACGCCCTAATGGATCTATCACATCTTCCAGAAAGGCAATGGAGAAGATTATCCATGACTTCTACTCAACTGTCCATTTATTAATTGATAAAGAGCCAGTTTTGCATACAAGGGTCTACTTTTTTCCCCTCCCTTTTTGGGTTATACCTTTTGATGCTCAGGGGTTACACCTGGCTCTGCACTCAGTCATTACTCCTGGCAGTGCTCAGGTTACCAGATGGGATGTTGGGGATCAAACCTGCATCAGCTGTGTGCAAGGCAAATGTCCTACCTGTTGTATTGTCTCTCTGGCCCCTGGTCTCTCTATTCAATGATTAAAAATTAATGAGTCAGGGCCAGAGCGATAGCATATCCAGTAGAGTGTTTGCCTTGCATGCACCCACCTGATTTCAATCCCCAGCATCCCATATGCTCCCCTGAGCACTGCCAGGAATAATTCTTGAGTGAAAAAAACCAGGAACAACCCCTCAGCGCTGCTGGGTGCGACCCAAAAAAGAAAAAAAAAAGTCAAACTGAAAGAAATCAGAGAGGGAAGGTCAGCTAACAGCTCATTTCTTTTGGGGTAGATATATTGATGTTATATTTAATTTAATTTAAATGAAATATGGAGGCTGGAGTGATGGTCCAGCGGGTAGGGTGTTTGTCTTCCCGTGGCCAGCTCATGTCAGCCCAGGTTAGATCCTCGGCATCCGATATGGTCCCCAGAGCACCGCCAGGAGTGATTCCTGAGTGCAGAGCCAGGAGAAACCTCTGAGCATCGCCGGGTGTGACCCAAAAAAGCAAAAAAATAAAAATTAAATATGTCTGTGAGAGACTCACAGAAATGGGCAGAGCTGATACCGGCTCTTCCTCTGCCCAGCCACTCACAAGGTGCCCTGGAAGGATGGCAGGTTCTATCCCTGGCCCGCCAAAACAGCAGAACCTTGGAAGAAGCCAGAAGACCCCTCATTCCATGAGGGCCGCCATTTTAAACAACCAGACTTCACTCTTGTCAGAACTCCACCCAGCAGAAGAGCCTATCACAGCAGGACTTGCATGGCCACTTGTGGCCGTGAGGTTCATCAATAAACCCTGGAGATCAGAGGTGACTACAAGAGTATTCCACCCATATGGAAGAGCCTGGCAAGCTACTTGTGTCGTATTTGATATGCCAAATGCCAGTAACAATTATAGACCGAATTCCCATGACCTGATGGTATGGTTTGAGGCTCTTTATGTTCTTGGAGCAAGCAGATGCCCTTGGGCTCTACTAGCATGAGACAGGACATATGGAGATGTTAGTGGGTTACTGGTGCCCGCTCGAGCAAGTCGATGATGAACGGGAAGACAGTGATACAGTGATATTACACAAATGGGGGGAATCATATAATAATTTTGCTTTTCCTTCTCACTTGTTTCACTTTTCCTAATTTTCTCAAGCACATTCTGTGTTGTTAATGGATAACTTCATAATTTTATTATTGCTGAATAATATTCACTAAGTCTTATTTTATGAATCATAAACTAATGTGTACTTTCCATGCGTCTATGTGTCGGCTTTTGTAAATAATGCTTCAGTAATAATAAGATAAACATTTTGTGTTGAAATTTTCGTAGTTGGATGATAACCAAAGTGGGATTGATGAATCAGGTGAAAATTCTGTCTTTATTTCTCAAGTAAGTACCATAGGATCACAAAATTGCTGACCAATTTATATTTCACCGACAATGTGTGAGTCTCTTTCCTATTTGACACATGTTGCTATTACTGATTATAATATAAGTAATGCCTCATGAGCATGAGCCAGCACTTCGTTGCGATTTTAATGCACTTCATTTGTATTTTATGATGGTCAGTGTTGAAAAGAATTGATGAGTCTTTTTTATATCTTAGGAATTAAATCCTTATCATATATAAATATATATGTATATATGTTTGTGTGTATGTGTGTGTTGTGTGTGCCTAAATATAATCTCTCATTTGCTAACCTATTTTTAATTTATTCTTTTTTTTTTTACTGTACAAAACTTGCCAGTTTAATATAGTGCAATTTTTTTGCCTTTACTTCCATTTCCTTTGCTATGTGTCAAGTTCCAGAAAACATGGAACTAGAATATCTCTAACCCAATATGTCATTTGTAACTTGTCATCCCATTGTTCATTGATTTGCTCGAGTGGGCACCAGTAACATCTCCATTCGTTGGGAATGAGGTTCATTATTGTTATTGTTTTTGGAATATTGAATACAGCACAGGTAGCTTTCCAGGCTCTGCCATGGCTCTGGGTTCATCCCAGGGGACCCAGTCTTTTTCTATGTCAGACCATCAACCATCCACCATCCAGGACTCATGGAGCAGAGCCCTGGGTGTATACAAGCCTGTCTCCTGTCTGCCACCTGCTGACGCAGCTGGGCAACGCAGCCACACCTGATCAATAAACAAAAATAAATTAAAACATACTTAACACTAATACTAATCTCTTTGAATGTTTTACCTACCTTATCTTCTGTGTGCTTTTTTGTTTCAGGTATACATATAATTCTTTAATATGTTTTTAATTTATTTTTGTATATGGGTCAGAGAGTAGTCTAGATCCAGTTTTATATTGTGGCTATCTACATTTCCCAACACCATTTAATAACAACCTCCTTTTGTTAGTAGGCAAGCTTAGAAACTTTGTTTTGCTCCTCAGAATGGTTTCAGGCTGGATATTTTGAAAGTATTAAAGTGTATTCTAAGGAGAATTCAATTTTTATGCTTAAGGCTCTGACTGGACAGGGAGCATAGCAGGTAAACACAATCTCAGTGATAGTCCCAGGTAGAACAGATGTTCCCCATAGCTTCAGTCCAGGAGGAAAGGGAAGATTCCCTCTCTTGGAAGAAAGCTACAGGAAGAACTCATTAATTTTCTACCCAGCTATACATTAGGGGAGGTGGGCCAGACCTCAGGGTCAAATTGGAGCTGCTTGTTTCCAGGACCTTAATATAAGTTATCAATCCCCATTCATGTTCAGGACCAACGACACAGTCACAAAATCTGATCCCTGGCCCCAAGCACCCCCAGCAGCAGAGGATTGATGACATGTGTCTCCCCACTTCAGTCTGTGATCCCGAGCTATTTATTTGCAAGCTATTTGACATCAACAGCTGCCATCCATAGCACACCCCACCCTCCAGAGGAAAACGTCTCTTCTTTGCTCTTGGTTATGTTTCTAGTGTCAACCTCTATTACTTTAGCAAGTTCCAGTTTCCCAGGATCCTATTAAAGATTATTTCCATCCCCTAGGATGTCTCTAGTAACCATTCCCTATGACATTCCTGCTTCTTCAGTTCTCTGGTCATTTTTCAGGTGATTTTATTTTGTTCTTCACTTAATTGAAAATACTGAAGGAGGATTTAGCAATTCTTAGCACAATTTTCCACATTCTTACCAGAATTCCTATTCTGAATGTTATTTGTACTCATTATGCAATAACCATTTCAGTTGTAATAAAGTATTATTCTTATGTGTTCATGTAATTGAGGTACATGATTAGCAATGGTTTAAACATTATTATTTTAGGCCTACCCTGCTACTTCACCACACCCTCTCACAGAGTCTCAATATTCCTACATTATATTGACTTTAAAGACATTTTCACTGATTTAGTGCCATGGACAAAGAACACAAAAGGAAAGTAAGCAACTAAAGCTCTATCAAAAGTTTATGTACTGCAGAATAAAGATGTCTTGGATTAAGTCAATGTAATGAATGAGAGAAAAATATTACCACACCACAAATCTGACAAAGGGCTAATTCATAAATTACTAATACAAAAAGCACTAAAAACCCCCAAAAAAAAAGACCTCAACTACATCGATGATAAATAACTCCAGCACACAAAGGAGAGGAGCTCAATAGACCTTTACTTAAAAAAGAAACATGGAAGACCAATATGTAGATAAAAAACTGCTAAGATTACAGATTATCAAGGAAATGAAAATCAAAGCAACAATAAGATATCAAATCCAGAAATGACCAATGGCCGCCAAAATGCTGTGGAATATGTATTGTCTTTCATTATTTTCTAGTGCGGTTTCTATGGAAAAGAGTATGAAGGATTCTCATAAAATTATAATGGAATTTCCATAAGAACCAGCAATTTTACTTAATGGCACCTATTCCCGCCCCATCCCCAAACACTTTGCTTAATTGAACTAAAGTAAGTAGATAGGCTGAGGATCCTTTATCAATTTTTTTTTTTTTTTTTTTTGGGGTCACACCCGGCAATGCTCAGGGGCTATTCCTGGCTCTGCACTCAGGAATCACTCCTGGCTGTGCTTGGGGGATCATATGGGATGCCGGGATCCAACCCAGGCCGGCAGAGGCCTGCCGCTTACAAGGCAAACGCCCTACCCTCTGGGCTATCGCTCTGGCCCCTTATCAATTATTTTTGAGTGCCATACAAAATATCAAAAGTGTTTGGATGATAGCCCATCAGCCTCCAGCATCAGATCATTTAGAAGAGGATTCACGGGCTTATATTACTCTGAATGTAGAACATCATAACTCAACGTCCCTTTTGTTTCTCAAAGAAAGAGTAAGTTGCCTCACAACTTACTCTTATCTGCACAGAAAATCCCAAGCTAAGGCAGCTCAGAAAAATTCTACAGAATTAAATTAGCAAAAGTACCTCATTCAAGCATTCCAACTGTGGTGGTGGGGGGGTGCAGCTGTGGTTTGCTTCTCTCAATTTGTACTCTCCTCTCCTATAATTATTTAGCACAGTGTGCTTCACTGTCATTTAAAATTATTTTGTAGTATTATGGTGAAAGTGGAAAGGAAGGGAAAGGTCACCAGACTATTTAGTTAATCCAGTTGGTCATTTTAAATATATCCCGCATGGGGTTATTTTAAACCAGTGCAACAGTGTGAATAGCTCAGGACATGTTTAACAGAGGCAAAATAAAATGGGAGCAGTGGGGCCCAGGACAGGGTCCCTCACCTATACACAACCGGATTGCAGGACACAACAGCCCTCATTAGTGTTCATCTGATAACAAAGAACAGCCCAAGGAACAAAAAATAAAATGGGGTAACTGGCATAAGCTGTAAAATAAGGAAGGGCCAAGACACCCGGGATTTTGTGTGTGCTCATTTACACACAATTCCAAGCACATACTGTAGGTGGCTTGGGAAGGATGGGGCTAGGAAAGTAGTTTGGAGAAAATAGTGCTCCCACCTTTCTGCTCAACTAACAGTGGTCAAGCCGGAAAAGCCCAGATGTGGTTGCAGACTGGTAAAGTCAGCTACAAGCGCCTAAGGTGACACAGACATTTGCTTTCCGACTGCCCCACAAGGCAGACTCGAGATTCCTCTGAAGCCTATTTGCTCTGCAGTGAAGGAACACACTCTGGAGTTCTCAGGTAACCACGGATGGGTCGGAGTGAGTATTTCCTCTTTCCAGGTATGGAAAATCAGACTGAAACTCAGTGCAGGAGTGTCACCTTCTCTCCAAGAAAAGCATTTCAGGAAGAGGTGAAATAGTGAAATAGAATAGTTTTTATTGAAAGAAACTTAGAGAAATGTGTGGGGAGAGAAAGAGTGATTAAGTGTTCAGAAAAGAATAGGGGCTTCTGAGTGGAAAAATAACAGAGATTGGATTGGGGGGGAGAAAGCTATACACAATTTCTCCAATGATCTTGTCTTGGAGTTCTTTGCATTCATAAAAGTTAATCTGGTCATTGTTATAAGGAATGCCTTGAACTTCTGGTAGTCCTTACATGTTCTCATTATGACCTTTAGATTCTTCCTTAACTTCCTCTTTGTTTCTTAGATTCTCAGTAAGATTTTTTCATAGCTACTTTCTCCCAGAGAAAGGGTTTTACCCAACTCTGGGTGGGGCCTAGGTTTCAGTATCTTCAAAGAGCTCAGAATTTGCACCTCACATGGATGCATTTGGCTGCTATAGGACTGGGGCATTTCTTCCTAAATTTAATTATTTCCCAAAAGCTCAGTACCAAGCTCCCACTATCTAACTACAACAGATCCATCCAGAAAACTTCAGAATTTTCTATATCACTGTTAGCATGGAAAACGAAATTACGTAACTGTGTAGACTCTCTTACAAAGAGCATTGTCTTGCCAAAGGCTGAGAATCACTGCTCCTCCAAAACTCGGGAGATCACCTCCCACACTTTGCAAACCCAATGGGTCCCAGGTACAGTTTAATAGTGGCCTTAGTGAACTGGCATTACTTTAAGGTTCAACACTGGACAGGAGTCCAAGCAAACACTCCAGTCTAGATCTCCTTGTAATACTTCAGTGATAAGATCATGTTGAACCAAGCAAAAGGGTGCTATAATACTGCTGTGGCTACCTCTTTCTGCTCCATTCTGTTCTGAGGCTACTCCTCTCCCGGATACCTTCCCACACTCTCATCAGACCTTTAGGCTTCTTGTTTTTAAAATTAAAGTACAATGCCTGGTAGAAACTAAGTTTGGAGTTTCCAGCAACTATGATAAGGAAAACCAATGACAATAAGTCTTAGATGTTGAGGAAACAAGTGAAAAAGATGAATATAGCACTTCATTGATTGAAATGTTTTTCTATTGTAAATGTAGGTTTTTCGTAGTCATGCTAGTTAACTTTATAACTCTTTAAGGATCATTCACTGAGAACTGAAATAGCTGATCAGGAACAGGGATGGTTCAAATAACATCTGAAAAAAATGATGAAAGAAATGTAATGAAATATTGGTAACGAACAAAGCAAAATATTTAAAACAGCATGTGGTACCATATGTCTTGGCATGAAACTAAGATATATGTTTTTTTCACCAGTTTTAAATTACTCTTAAAATTTGAAATATAGCATTAGGTGATCCACATTCTGTTTTTTGTTTGTTTTTCAATTATTTGTTTTTTGAGCTATACTCAATGGTGCTTAAGGCTTATTCCCAGCTCTTCACTCAGGGATCATTCTTGGTGAGCCCATGGGCCAAATGCGGTGCCAAGAATCAGTACCTGGGTAGGCTGACTGCAAGGCAAGTGCCCTGACTGCTATACTAGTACTTTGGCCCCAGATGATTTACAATCTGGAATAAGAACTTCATCTTATAAAATTCACTCCAAATAGGGTCATATTCTGCCTTAACAGGTTTATCAATGAATGGTATTTGCTATTATCCTTTATCAAAGTATTTATCCAGAGAGGGATTATACACTGGTCTCCACTGGGGAGGAGAGGCTGTCCTTTTTATTGCAATATCAGCAATGTCAATCTTTTTTTTTAAATTTTTTTTAATTCCACCATTTGGGGTCATGCTAGTCATAATTCTTAAGATATAATGATGTGCTATGAGAAGAGAACTGAGAGTGATGAGAGACCCTGAACTCATTTCTGGTTGCTAGTTCTATTATGGGTGCTTTAAAAATAAAGCTCTGAAGGCAATTCATGAAACAAATAGCAAGCAAAGAAGTTACACTAGTGGCAGAGAATGTAGGAATGGTAGGAACCTAGCTGTGCAAATTTGGGAGAAAGACTCAGGTTATTTTTTGTTTGCTTTGTTTTCACTTTTAGAGAAACAGTATCGTAGGTTCAAGAATTTAGATAGATTGTTTGGATTAGAGATAAAAGTCCTCCTGCTAAGAATATTTGGGCTCTAGCCTGAATCACAGAGTATCCTTAGAGTGGCAAAAGGGAATCACAAGGAAATCCTAATTGGATGTCCTGAGTGAACAAGGAGAAATCCAGAGTTCTAAGAGCTCAAAAAAATAAGAAGGGAAAAGACCAAGGAGTCATTGAAATATGAAGATAAAATCAATACAGAATTGCCTAGGAAATCAATAAGAGGGATAAAGGATGTGCCGGGTATGTGAAATATGTGCTCTGTCTCCTGTACAAGTGAGAAATCTAGCTGCATGTTTTGAACATGCTGCAATGCTGTAATTAAAGCTCGAGGGAGAATGGCGAGAGGGAATCTTAATAATCAAGTTAAGAGATGCCATGGCAATAAGCGAATCCTTGTCAGGAACAGAGATTCATAGGCAATCAAAGTAAAAATATGAACTCATATACATAGCCAGGAGATAGATCAATGATACCAGCACAAATTCACATTTGTTCTGGTAGAGAATGGGACTTGATTTTTTGAACCATCACCCAATAAAAGTGTCATCTTTCAATGGGCCAAAGCAACATGTTGAGACAATTACCACAAGCCTAATATTAGAGTGTTATCTAGAGGTGTCATTTAAAGTAAGTGGTTATCTCCTTTCAAATGCCCAGTGTGTCTGCAAAGGACAGTCAGTCTCCTGTGGCGAGTACAGTTGCAGAAACACAGTTTTTCATATTCACTTTCTCATATACCAAATATCGATGAAACAATTGGAATTAAATTGAACTGAAAACAAGAATGAAAAAATTGCATTCAAGCACCTACACACAATAATTTATTGATACAGAAAAGGAAATGTGAGCATGAGTGTGTGTGTGTGTGTGTGTGTGTGTGCATTTATGGAATTACTATGAACAATTTGGGGAGGGAGGTTAGGTCGCCTTTGTTGTGCTTATGTGCTTACTCCCGGTTTTGTGCAATAAGGGGTACCATGTATGAGTGTGGGATCCTGAATATTTAACAGCATCAGTCATGTGCAAGGCAAATGGCTTTACTCCAACCCCAAGAATAATTCATTTTGCATGGGCAGAATTTTGGGAGGCCATCTTCTTTAAATAATGCTATATTTTGTTTTCTTTTAAATTGTTTCTTCTTGCTTTAAGCAGAAGCAAGTACTTTACAAATTCAAGAGGAAAATGCACATAACAATCTATGTTAAAGTAATTGTTTCTCAAATTGTCTCAAGGGTTCCATTTATAGGGCCTAAAATATACAAGATAGTTTCCATTTCAAGATTTAGCAGTACACTACTAATCATAAAGGAGTTAGACTGCTTATGAAACTATAATAATAAAATAAATGTCCTTGCTGTTTGAAATACATTAATAAGAATTTGTATCTGATTAAACTACCATTTAAATTGTATTTGTATCCTTAAATATAATTTAGATAATTTGTAAGACAAATTCTGCTAAACTAAATACCCATGCCTAGCCCCAAATGCCAATACTTAAGATATAAAAATAATATAAGATATGAGGATATTAATATAATATTAAAACAAAATAAGACTATACTTTAAGTTTAAGAGAAAGAGAAAGTTATTAAAACAAAATTTTGCAGGTTAGCAATTCTAGAAAATTGTAGTAGAGGTCTATTTTTTTCACTTAACAAATCTTATCATACAGGATAACTAGTTAATAAAGTGAAAAGCTAAAGACAACACATTTCATAACAAAACAGAAAACCCAAGAGGGAAGCATATAAGTAAAAAATCAACATAAGACCTATGTGATGTCAATATTTGTAATAAAAGAAGTAAAAGTAGCAGGCAACTGACAAGTAGATGGCTCTTCTTGCTTCACAAGAAGATTCTCAAAATAGGGCCTGAGTGATAGCCCAGAGGGTAGGACATTGGCCTTGCATGCGGCCGGCCTGTGCCAGTCTGGTTCGATCCCCAGCATCCCATATGGTCCCCTGAGCACCGCCAGGAGTAATTCCTGAGTGCAGAGCCAGGAGAAACCCCTGAGCATGGCCGGGTGTGACCCAAAAAAAAAAAAAAAAAAAAAAGAAGATTCTCAAAATAGACAATATTAATTTCTGGTTAAATATGAAGGGTTGGCTACAAATATAGCATCTGAAATTGCCAGTATTTTAATAAGATTAGAAGATAACTTGAGCAGTACAGCCCCTGGAACCCCTGAAAACACAGGCTTCAGAATAGGATACTTTATGGAAGATAAACTTCTGATTGTTAGAGAAGGTCCAGTAAGAATAGAGAAGAGATACAGAAGCAAAAATATCTGAAAGATGACACTTTTATTGGTGATGGTTCAAAAATCAAGAAAAAGGGCCCTATATTCAACATTGCTCTACAACGTAATTAAAATAAAAAGCCCTAGGAGGTTAGAAAAGTTTCCTACAAACTAATCTCAATTAAAAAATCATAAGTGAGCTACAAAAAGTATTGAGTCAAATTTTTCAATTAGCTGTTTCAAGGTGTCAAAATGATAATAATGAGCAGATATGAGGGGGCATTAAGATGGTAACACAGCTAGTAACACAGTTAGCTTGTATGAAGTTGATGCAGGTTTGATTCCTGATATCCTATATGGTTCCTGAGCAGGGCCAGAGGTGATCCCTGAGTGCAAAGTCAGATTGACTTCTGAGCATTGCAGGGTATAGCAAAAAAAAAAAAAAACAAAAAAAAGGTATAACAAAAAATAACGAAAAGAGCAGATAATTTCTCAAAAATATAAAGAATAAAAAAAACACTAAGGATAAATAAGAACACATTCCCATAAACAAAATGGTGTATAAAATAAATTATAATTATATGAATTTTGGAGTGATGAAATGCATTATAACTACAAAAATGGGATAATAAATTGACTGAATTTATGATAGCTAGAAATAATAAAACAATTTGATAAAACAATTATATTAGGAAGATGACAAGAATGAATAGTATCACAGAAAATACATCAATGGAATAGAAGATAAAAATTAAAAAAATTAAAAACAAAGAATGAGTAAAAGAAAAATATATGAAAAGAGAGAAGATATATAGCATGATAAGAATAAGCAATATACCTAAAACCCAAAG
Organism: Cryptotis parvus; assembly: GCA_021461705.1. Lineage (NCBI taxonomy): Eukaryota > Metazoa > Chordata > Mammalia > Eulipotyphla > Soricidae > Cryptotis > Cryptotis parvus. The sequence goes on from JAJIBD010006081.1 coordinate 100,565, forward strand.
ATAAGCAAATATGGGTAATACTTATCCTTTGCAAAGAAAAACTGAAACATAAATTGGAGTGAATACTGTAACAATGAAGTTCATATGCAAACAATGAAGAGTTTATAGGAAAAAAGTGAAAGATAGCGAGATAAACAAGCTAGTAAAAAAAAAACTAAACACTGAAAGAAAACACTGCATCTCTCAAAATTGTTAGGTACAACAATCTATATGAAGAACTATTCTGATAAGTCATTAAATTTTAGGGGCCAGAGCGATAGTCCAGTGTGTAGGGCATTAACCTTGCATGAGGCCAGGCCAGGGTTCAATCCCTGGCATCCCATAGGTCCCTGAGCACCTCCAGGAGTAATTCCTTCGTGCAGAGCCAGGAACAACCCTGAGCATTGCTGAGTGTGACCCCAAAAGCAAAAAAAAAAATCATTAAATTTTACAGATTTTAATGTAAGTGGTGTGAGGTATGAAATCCAGGTCCTCACCCATGCATGGAAGTTCTTTACTGTAGTCCCAGAATTATTAAATTTCAAAGAAAATAATAGTTATATGATTAACAAAAATAGTGACTAATAAATCAACAAAACTTAGAATATCATCAGATCTGGACAAGACTTTTACTCCAGAGAAAAGATGAGTAGTAATATATTTTAGTTACTCAAGGAAATTGAATGAATTTAGAATTTTGTATCGATTTTTTGAAATCTAGCTTTGAAACCTAAAGAGCACAATTTATTAACATGTGGACTTCAGTAAAGTATGTCCTTACTTCCAAGTCTGTGTTAGATGTTGGGAATCCCACAATTCAATATTCATGACTAGAAACCAAACTGAAAGAAACAGTGTAACTTTAGAGAGGCAATGAGCATTGGGGGCACTCTATATCTATATATACACATAGGTTTTATAGAACTGAGAACAAGTTAAGATTTTAAAATTTGGTAAAACATTATATATTTGGCATATGTGCTTATAAAACAGTGCATGCATTAACATGGGGGAATAATGTGCGGGGCAGGAGGTGAATGCAAAAACACATACCAGGTTGTTTTCAGTGATTGTCCTTGGGATCATAGTATCACTATTTTTTATTACTCTGCTGCATGCATAAAGTAAAATAAAGGAAGCAAGTAATCATAGGATATTCTATTTGCCCATGTGCTTTTGAGAATCAAGTTTCTTAGAATTAAATAAAATACACGGAGTGAGGATTTTGAACTTAAATTAAAAGCAGAGAAATGAACATATGATATTTATCTCTAAGTGTGTGCTTTTTTACTGAAAAGATCTACAAAGATGGCCAATTTAATAGCGGAAAGCAATGAGCATTAAAGCAGCTAAATAGTGTTATATGTACCATTTTCAACAAAAAGAAACAAAGATGCCTCAAAGATGAAATAGCTGATTTCAGATTCTGTGTGGGAAATATATGATTCATGTGGAAAAACTGCCATACTAGAGAGCAAAAACTATAATGTCATGTCAAAATAACTCTAAAGTCATTTTGAAGAGGCATCTGCAGTCCAAATATGGCAAAATCTGAATTTCAATAAAATGATTATTGAAGTGACATGTACTCTAAAGGGTATTGTTAAATATATAAATTCACAAAAATTTATATATTTAAAATTAAATAAAAATTTAAATAAAAATTTTATTTAAAAAGTTGAACATTACAAGTTGTATCAGAAAAAATAGTTTTGTTAAAACTAGTAAATCAGCTTAAGTTAACATTTAACTTGACTTTATAATTGTTATATCTCTGGATAACTAAATAATCACTAAAGAGGATGTCTTATTTATTTAAATGTTAAAAGGTCAAATGAACAAATAAAAAGAAAAATAATGGAATTTTTCATAATTTTTCAACTATTTTTTAATTTTTTTTTTTGGCTTTTTGGGTCACACCCGGTGATGTTCAGGGTTAGTTCTGTCTCTGCAGTCAGGAATTACTCCTGGCGGTGCTCTGGGAATAAAACCTGGGTCAGCTGCATGCAAGACAAAAGCCCTGCCAGTTGTACTATCACTCCAGCCCCATAACTTTTCAGCTCTTGATGATTGTATATGCAGGCAATAAGATCTATAGTGACTTGATCACTTGATCACTTGACATCCGTTATTCGTCAATTTGCTCGAGTGGGCGTCAGTAACGTTTCCATTTGTCCCTGTCACGTGCCAGTGTAGCCCAAAGGCATCTGCTTGCTCCAGGATTACGAAGAGCCTCAAACCGTTCGTTCAGGGTGTTGCACTTTTTTAAGTATGACCATCTTGTAGGTGGCAGCCATGTGATCTTTTGATGTCCCATGGGATCCAGTCAGTAACAGCTCTAGTCCAGCAGTCATCTCCAAGTCGCATTACATGTCCAGTACATCTGATTTTCAATGTCTTGACAAACGAGTCAGTGTCCTGACTCCTCTCACTTGAGTGAGGCATTATATTCCAAGCATAGCTCTTTCAAATCTGCTTTGGGAGACCTGAATAGTGTTCCCATCCTGTTTTTGTATGGCCCAGGTCCCTGAGGTCTACGTTAATGCAGGGAGAATGGTGGAGTCAAAGAGATGTGCCTGGAGCCGGAGGTTCTTTGTCCGTTTAGATATTTCTTTGATAATCTTGAAGGCGTTACATGCCGGTCTCTTCCTCCTGTGCAGCTCAGGTTTTAGGTTGTTCATCATGTTGAGTTCTTGACCTAGGTGCACATAACTGCTGCTTTCAGAGATGCTTGTTCCATTGAGAGTGAGTGGAGCATCTGGAACTAGTTCATTTTTCATCAACGTTTTGTTGAGATTCAGCTGTAGACCTGCATTTTCAGATTCACGGTCGATCATCAGCATTTGTGCCACTTGGCTAATGTTTGGTGTTATTAGAATGATGTCAACAGTGAAGGAGAGGTGGTGTAGTTGCTGACCATCTATCTTCACTCCCATTCCTTCCCATTCTAATTGTCACAAGACGTTCTCGAGTGTGGCGCTGAAGAGTTTTGGTGAAATGGAATCACCCTGCAGAACCCCTCTTTTGACATCAATGATCACTTCCTTAGAATGGTGATATCCTGGTGGTGAATCCGTAATATAGTTCATAAAGAATCTTGATGTATTGGGTTTGAACTCCCTGCTTGTCTAGGGCTTCAATGACCTCTTCGGTCTCAACAGAACCAAAGGCTTTCTTTAAATCAATGAATGTGAGACAGAGTGGCATCTTGAACTCCCTACAAACCTCAATGAGCTTGGTTACTATGTGGATACGGTCAATTGTGCTGAATCCTTTTTGGAACCCAGCTTGTTCGCATGGTTGTCCTTCATCTAACGTTCTGCCAATCCTGCACAGTATGACTCGAGTGAAGAACTTGTAGATGACAGACAACAGGCAAATTCGGTGATAGTTCCCAATATCATGAATGTCTCCCTTCTTGAACAGTAGAACTGTGCTGTTGGTTTTCCATTGGGAGGGCATCTTACATTCAGACAGGCAGCATGTGAAGAGTCGAGCAGGTGTATTGATGAATACTGACAGAAGATTCTTAGGTGTTCAGGGCTGACTTTGTCTGAGCCAGGTGCTGTTCTCTTCTTTAGCAACAAAATGGCATGTCGGATTTCAGAAGGGAGAATGTTGGGAACAACATATCCATCCTACAGAATTTGGCATGTGGGTAGGTGGACTTGGCTTTCAAAGAGATCCAAGTAGAAGTCATGGATGATCTTCTCCATTCCCTTTCTGGAAGATGTGATAGATCCATCAGGACATTGGAGGGCAGTCATCTTGGTCTTATAGTTGGCGAAGGACAGGCAGGCATTGAAAATGCTGTTCCCACTTCTGCTGCATTGGCCAGTATTGCTGCTCTTCTCTCTGAGGTCTTCCTTTATCACTTCTCTGCACTGCTTTGCGAACTTGGATGTTAGCATGTGATTGCCTGAGGCTCACACCTTGCCACTTTGGTGAATGAGCTCAAGAGATTTTGAAGACAGGCATGTGGCTTTCTCTCTCTCAGTATTCTTCGCACAATCATGGAGGTGCTGAACCAGTCAGTTTTATTCTTCATCTATGTCGTCAATGATGGCATCTCCCCATGTTGTTTCAATGGTGCCAAAGAGTTCCCAGTTGGTGTTCTTTCTGGGAGTTCTCTTCTTAAACGTTGCAGTCCTACTCCTCATTCTGTAAAGTAGAATTTGGCACAATGCCTCACATATAGTGGCAAGTCTCACACACAAAAAAGAAAACCAGGCAATGAATCTTTTCTGATGAAGGAACATACCCTGTGTATGGTCTTTTAACAGGCATGGAACATGAATGTGTTCCAAACTCATGATTTCAATATGAATTCGGTACAGAAGATAAAAATCACTAATTTTCATTTCAAAAACCAGCAACTGGTTAAATGCATAGTATAGGAAACACCATATATCAGATAGTCTGAATTGCACAACAGATGTAATATAGATGAATGTAAAATAGACAGATGAAGAAATAACCTGTAGTTTCAAGACTTAAGAGATAGTATAAATAGATTGTCCATTTTAGAGAGTGTATCAAAGTATACAAATTTTGAACAATGAATAAAGATAGAGAAGCAGAATTTTTAAAAATCAGGTAAATGGTTTAAATTAAGAAGAGAGGAATAGACTAATTTTATTTATGTATTTATTTTTTGCCACACCTGGCAGTGCTCAGGGCTTATTCTGTGCTCAGGAAACCATATGTGGTGTCAGGAATCTAGCTGACTGCATGCAAAGCAGTCATAACTCTATAACTCCTTTACTACCTCTCAAGCCCCTAGACTGTATTATTGCAAGAAAAGGAAAGTTTTGGGAGTGGAAATGTTTAGTTGTCAACTTAAGTGTTGATTGCAAGTGTGCTTACCTTTAAATAGGTCATATACAGGCAATTATGCAATTTTGTGTATATATTGTGTTTATAATAATTATTAATTAACTTTTTGAATAGTTCCTTCATTAATATATGTTTTATATTTAAAATAGTTTTAAAAGTTCATATATAGGACCAGGGTGATAGTACAGCAGGTAGGACTTTTGTATGCGGCCAACCCGACTTTGATCCTCTGCATCCCATGTGGTCCCTGAGTACGCCAGGAGTAATTCCTGAGTGCAGAGCCAGAAGTAACCCCTGAGCAATGCTGGGAGTGGCCCTAAAAGCCAAAAATAGATAGATAGATAGATAGATAGATAGATAGATAGATAGATAGATAGATAGATAGATAGATAGATAGATAGATAGACAGATAGATAGATAGATAGATAGATAGATAGATAGATAGATAGATAGATAGATAGATAGATAGATAGATAGATAGATAGATAGATAGATAGATAGATAGATAGATAGATAGATAGATAGATAGATAGATAGATAGATAGATAGATAGATAGATAGATAGATAGATAGATAGATAGATAGATAGATAGATAGATACAGTGCATATATTAAAGAAGTCTAGTAGAAATTTTATTTGTGGGGCCAGAGTGATATTAGAGCATGTAGAGTGCTTGCCCTGTATGCAGCCAAACTGAGTTTGTTCCCCAGAATCTCATATGGTTTCCTGAGTCCCAAAATGAGTGATTCCTGAGCACAGAACCAGGATTAATCACAGAGAAGAGCTGAGTGTTATTCCAAAACAAAACCAAAATTTTATTTCCTTTCTTTTGTGCATGCCTGACAATGCTCAAGGCCTACTTCTGGTTCTGTGCTCAAGGTTCTCTCCCTGATAATTCTTATGGGATCTATTGCAGGGCTAGCAACTGAATTGGAGTCAATCGTATTGCATGCAAGCCAAATGCTGTGCAGAAATTTCTGAGGGTAACAAGTTGTGTGTGAATTTCAGTATGAATCTTCCCTGAGGGGGAATGGGACAGGGCTGCACGGAATGAAAGCCAACACTCTGGAGGAGGGCAGGGATGGAATATTTTATGTATGAAGCCATAACAATAACTGTTTTATACAGCTTCATCCCTAAAGTAAAAATTTTTAAAAATGGGAACTGTAGGTATTGAGGGGTAGATGAATCAAGCAGTAAGAACAAAGCACTGTTAGTTTTGTTAGAGTATAATCCCCCAAAAAATATTATAACTCATGTGATACCCTTGTCCAGGTATGAACATGTCCAAGCAAGTAAGACCCGGTAGGTTGGAAAGTGTGACTAGAGTCATCCCACCCAAATTGCTGCTGGTCATTAATCAGTCTACCCTGTTTTACCTGTTAAGGAGGTTTTTATGAAATTTGCCTATAAATGGATGGACATGGAGAGTAGCATGTTGAGTGAAATTAACCAGAGGGAAAAGGACAGATATAGAATGACTGCATTTATTTGAGAGACATAAAAATAGTATGATACTAATAACCAAGACCAGGCAAAACATGGATCAGGAGGGCTTGTCAGTGGATGAATCTACCACAAATTTGTGGGAGTCAGAGGTTAGGTAAGACAGAGAAGGGACCAGTGTACCAAAAATTGCTGGAAATGCTAATACTATCCCATAACTGAGCATTGAAAGTAGGCAAAGGGATATATATGATAACCCCAAAATACATGTATTGCAAGCCACAATGTGTAAGAGATGGGGAGAGAGAGAGAGAGAGAGAGAGAGAGAGAGAGAGAGCCTGTCTTAAAGGCAGGCTAGGAGAGGGGAGGGGGAAGGGAACATTGGTAGTTGGAAATTACTACCAATGTGCACCTGTGGAGGGATAGGTGCTGGAACTCTGTACGACTGAAACCTAATCATGAAAAGTTTTGTAATTGTTTATCTCAAGTTACTATATATTTTTTTCAAAAAATAATAAAAAAACTGAAAGAGCAAAAAAAGAGTTTTTGTCTGCAATTTTAAAAGTATTGTGTATGATAAAGATTTTTTTTGTGTAGTTCACTATATCATAAAAATACCTCTAGAAGAGATCTGCAAATGTTTAAATAAACATAAAGTTGTTCAGGTAATCACATAATTCAGGTTGGTGACTACCTTTATAAAATAAGAACTTTCTTTCAGGAATGATTTCCATTATATTTTTTCAAAAGCTGTACTTAACTACAAAATACTTTTATTATTCTAAGGTTATGGAATTTAAGGGGAAATTATAAAACCATCTACCTTTCCTCTGGGCAGAACATGGGAATTATTTTTAAATTAACACTTGATTTTTTTCTTTTCTTTTCCTCACCTACCTCATCACCCTACAATCTCCTTTTTCTATAGACCTTCATTCTTTTCTTGTAAAGTATAGAAGGCTAATAAAGTTTAAATTACAGGGCATCCATTTGCATAAGAACTTACCAAGCCTTTAGTGGGACCCTAGAAATGTGTTTACAAGGAATTTTTTGGTAAAATTTGCAAAAGTAATAGATTTATACTTTAATAAGGTCAATATTTCTTTCCTTTGGCCAAATGCTTGAATATTCTCTGGCACCAAAGGGCCACAGTAATTTTTAACATTCAGACACATGGAGCTAAGATAACAACTTAGGATGCTGGATTTGACAAGGGACAGGTATGTTTGTTGGGTGGGGGGCATTTGTTGCTTCATTTTCCCTTTAATTTCTAGATAAACTCTAGTCCTTGTGCTGGTAAAAAGTGACTTCTTTTTACTGCTGGTAAACCCTTTAGGCTGATTCCCTGAAGAGACAGGGGAAAATGTCATTAGATTACAATGAGAAGATGTAATTGTTACAGCAGATTTGGACTAGCTTCTAAAGTGGGTGGCTGCTTGGAAAACTGTGTGTAAAATGGTCCCAGCCCCCATGTTTTTTGAATGTTATAGTTTCCTCAAAGTTCCACATCACATGTCCTATCCCACAATGATCTCCTCTTCAGTGTATGATGTCTTATGTCCTGACCTGGGTCAGAGCGTTGATTAACTGGTCTGTGTCCCACTTTGCTGCATTTGTTCTTTCTACCCTTAACCATTTCCATTATCTTTGTCTACCTGCTCATGTGGGCAAGATTTAAGCTGATAAACTGTGTTAACTAAATTACTGGGTTCTTTTCCTGTTCTGCCACCCTCTCATCATAATATAACTTAAGTACTGGAAATAAATAAGGATTTAAGGAAATATAGAGAGACTTGATTTTCAAAGGTGTCTGTCTAGTGAAAAGAAAAAGAAAATCTTCAGTAATGCAGAATACAGAGTTATAGATACCAGATCCTTTTCTGATATTATTAATGCAAACTAAATTTGATCCCATTCTTAACATATTTGTGCTATCATAACATTGGTTTAGTTCCCCAGGATTCCATAAATAATCAATGAGCCATATAAAGCCTGCTCTGTTTCTTTATCTGAAGGAAATACACTTAACTGCAGGAGCTTGCAGTCCTCTAAAAATCTTTAATTCTACAAAACCATGACACGTAAACTTAATTCTTTTCCTGTGAACACATTTGCAAGTCCTAAGACTTATAATATTTGTCTCATTTTCCTTGTGAAACTCCTAAATTTGCAGCATTTAAAATCCATCTCCTCTCTACTGTCCTTTGCAGAAGCATGAAAGGAGTCGTTTGTCAGACTTGCATGATAACTCTCATAGATACTCATAATTTCTACGAGAAATGTGAAAGCCCTTCAGAGAGGTGAGGAAAGGAAATATCTGCGAAGAAACCTGGACATGCTATCTCTAAGAAACCCCAAAATACTGCTGCTCTTCTGAAAGAAAGTCTGAGTACCAGTGAATGATAAAGGTGGGGATGAGAGGGTTAAAAATGGGGACTTTCCCCCTGGTTATCTCTGGTTCTATAATTCCAAATGGCTCAAGGCAGACTTGATGGTGGCAGAGTCCCCACAGCTGTTATCATTAGCACAACTGTTTCTGCCTCTGCCACACCTGTCTCCTGGCTGAGCTCTGCAATTGCTCTGACTGCTGTTTCTTTCTTAGAGACTCGCCTCCTGACACATCCCAATGAAGTTGCAGCACAAAAAGCAGATGTCTGACAGAGCCTCCATTTTATTTCCCCATGGTGGGTCCCCAAATCTTACCTGCATGTCATCTGCCTAATCAGAGGTCTATGGTTAGCTCTGTCAGAGATTTCTCTTCTGAAAAAAAGAAACTGAGATTCAGTTGACAGAAAAGTGTGAATGTTTCCCTTGGTCCTGTGGAGGTTACCAGCACTGTCTATTATTACTGCAGTGAAAGCCTGAGGCTGTGGGGAGCTAAAGTAGCTCCTGGTGGCCTCCCAAGAACATGAGCATAGGTGAGAGGAGTTTGCTGCTCTCCTTCAAACAACATAAAACAAAATGGAACCCACCATTAGCAGCAGAAGAAAAAGGCTAGAGAAATACAGAAGAGTGAAGACTTGGAGAAGCTTTAAGACAGAACCCCTCGAGCACCCCTCAGCACCAACAGGTGTAGCCCTGGTGGTTCTCAGGAACCAGAACAGGGCCGCATCCCCTGACCCAACATTCATCACCACCTACACATTAACCACTTGCTGGATCCCCAGCTCCCCAGGGCTCTACTTGGGGTGCCCCTTTCAAAAAAGCCCAAACAGACATCAGATGAAGAGTTGAACATTAAATGAAAAGAAATTTATAAAAACAGGAAACTCAGGAATTTCACAATCATGGAATAATGTCCAATGGGGTGAGTATATCTTTCAAAAAGGTTTGGAGAATCATATATTTAAGCAAACTGAGGTAGTGGTGGCAGAAGAGGAGGGTACTTAACAATTAATTTCAGAAAACCATAAAATCAAAAGCAGTAATGTTTTGAGTTATAAGACACAATTCCCTGCACTATCAGAAGATTCTAACTAGCTGCCTAAGACCCCAGGCCACAAAGAGAACGATCAGGTAGCTAATCAGCTGAAGCAAAGGCCATGTTAAGCCTGAATGGAGACACCAAAACTCAGGTAATTTTCTTGAGAATGTCCAAGTAAGACTTTCATATGCAGAGAACAATGCAACCAGGGGAGTTTGCAAAGGCTTTATGTATAGTCTTCCCTTTTATTCTTTGATTTTAGTTTTTTGGTTTGGGGGGCACATATGCAGCAGTGCTCAGGAGCTCACTCCTAGCTCTGTACTTAAAGATCCCTTCTTGCAGGACACAGGGAACCATATGATATGCTGGATATTGAACCTGGGTCTGATGCATGCAAAGAAAGCTCCTGCCAAACTCACTGTACTATATCGCTCTGGCCCCTCCTTTGCTGTTCCAACATCACTGTCTTCTCCAGAAATTCTTTTCTTCAAAGTATGGAATAAAACCAGAATGGGGGTGATGATAGGAACTTATTTTCCCTTTCCTCCAAAGAAAATAAGCTTGCCATAGTTTGAGAAAATTTCTTCCCACAAAATTGAATGAAATGAACCAACTCCAGCTGCACAGATGACATGTTTCTCAGATACAGCTTGCCCATGGCCTTAGAGAGGTTGGCAAGAGTTTAATATTTGTGCCAGGCTAGGAGCTCATCCGGGCATTATCACATCTGCCCTCCTTGGGCATCATTTCACTGCAATAACATCATGGTGGCTGATATAGCTACCTACTTTAGGCTGCCCTTTGTACTGGCAGGCAATAAAACAAACTTCTGACTTCACTCAAAAGTGATAAATTGTTTGAGGACAAATAGGGTTTATTAGTAAACAAATGAGAAAAAGAGAAAGCAAATCTGGTAGCATCTTCCTGGCAAGAGCCTCTTCACTTCTGCAATCCAAGAGAGCACCCTTTAGAACTCTGGAGGATCTCCCTAACTAGTCTATATGTGGAGGAAAAAATGGAAGTGAAGACAGAGGTCAGCAGCTACACCACCTCCACTTCACTGACATCGTTCTAATAACACCAAACATTAGCCAAGCGGTACAAATGCTGGCTGACTTTGACCGAGAATGTGGAAAGATAGGACTACAGCTGAATCTCAACAAAACTATGTTAATGAAAAATAATCTAGTTCCAGAGGCCCCATTCAGTCTCAATGGAACAAACATCTCTGAATGCAGCAGTTATGTGCACCTAGGTCGAGAAGTCAACATGATGAACGACCTAAAACCTAGCTGTGCAGGAGGAAGAGAGCGGTATGGAATGCCTTCAAAAGCATCAAAGAAATAGCTAAAAAGACAAAGAACCTCTGGCTCTGGACACATCTCTTCGACTCCACTGTTCTCCCTGCATTAACATACGCCTCAGAGACCTAGGCCCTACGAAAGCAGGATGAGAATGCTATTTGGGTCTCTCAGAGAAGAATCGAAAGAGCTATGCTTGGAATATCATGCCTCACTCAAGTGAAAGAAGGAATCCGGAGCTCCGACCTCCATTGCTGTTCCAGATTCAGGGACACTGTCTCGTTTGCCAAGGCATCAAAAATCGGATGGGCTGGACATGTAATATGATTTGGAGATGACCACTGGACTAGAGCCGTTACCAACTGGATCTCATAGGATGTCAAGAGATCACGTCGCCGCCCACCTACGAGATGGTCAGACTTCTTTGTCAAAACCCTGAACAAACGGTTTGAGGCTTTTCGTATTCCTGAAGCAACCAGATGCCATTGGACTACACTGGCACGTGATAGGGCCAAATGGAAATGTTACTGGCGCCCGCTCGAGCAAATTGATGAATAACTAGATGTCAAATGATCAAGTTGAGATCTGTGGATTGTTGGATAGGTCTGCTGATTGAAACATGTGTGGACATTATTTAGCCTGCTGAATGAGTGTAAATATTTTAATATTAATAATTTTTTGTTTCTAAAAAAAAGGGCAACCCCATCTACACTAAAAGATAATATAGATGGGGTGTAACAGCTGCTTTGCATGTAGTCAAGCTCAGTTTTATACCTGATACTGATTACAGTCCACAAACACTGCCATGAGTTATATCTAAGCACAGAGCTGAGAGAAAGCCCAGAACATTCACTGGTGTGGTACAAAAACAACAAAAAAATTCTAGTTAAGATGAAAAGAAAGCAATTCAGAGAATAGATTGATTTGAAAGAGCGTGCCTGGCATTGGTCAAACACCAGTTCCCATAAACACAAGTTCCACCAGCTATCATACTAGATGTCGCTGGGGTGACCCTTTGTGTCATGCTCCACAATGAGAAGCACCCCCCCCCCAGGCCCTAGTATTGAACCATCTTGCCTTCTTGACCTAGTATGCCATGAGACAACACTGCTTGGGGAGTCCCTTGCCCACGAAAAATAACTTCATCTGGATATCTCTTGGTGCTTTTCCTCCTAGTAAAGTTTAAAAAAATTCTCTGGCCTTGGAGTTAAATTTTACCAGAGATAGGATTATTGGCATTATTAAACTCTTTGCCAGACAACTCTGTGAGTCTAAGTAAATTATCTTTGGAAGTTGAACAAAAGGAAGCAAAGCTCAGTGATTAAGAGTATA
>JAJIBD010006082.1:0-38441 GCA_021461705.1 Cryptotis parvus
AGAAATTCTCAAATTTTTCTGAAAATACTATAATGCTGTAAAATGATATCAATGTTTGAATTTTCTTTTTCCCCAAATGCTTCTACCAATTCTTTGTATTATTGGATTTTTTAAAAAAATCTAATGTGATTTAAATTTTTTAATGTGCTTTTTAATTTTTTTTTTTTTAAATGTGATAGGGTTTATGTTTTTCAACATTTTAAAAATGTTATATTTGGGTTTTAATTTTCATTCCTTATCACTGTATTTTTTATATTGGTCAATTAATCTTCCTCTTTTGTCAATTATTTGAGTCTCTGGGTTTTTCATATTGCTTCGGTTTGCTACTAATCCTTTTTTTTTTTTTTTGCTTTTTTTTTTTTTTTTTTATTTTTAAAATTACAAAAGATATACAATTAAAAAAGTTCATATTTGGGTTTTGGTCAAACAGTGTTGCAGCACCCATCCCACCACCAGTGCCCATCTCCCACCACCAACGTCCCGGTTCCCTCCCCTCCCCCAGCCCTGCTCCATGGCAGGTTCTTGATTTCTTTCCATTTCTCTCTCTTTCTCTTTTCCTTCCCTCCAGACTATGGATTACAGAACATACATTAAAGGGTTGTCATGTGTATCTTTTTTGCCTCTATTTAATGCTCAGTTCTAGGTTGGCATTAGTACCCTCAACAATTGTTAGCACACTGTTCCATTTCTGTCTTACCTAGCCTCTGAATCCCACACGTTTGTGATAATTTCCACCTTTGACAGGACCTCCTGATATATGTTTTCACTTGACCTTGGATATTGGTATCATAATATGTACCTATATATTTATGTTATGCAGATAAATGCAGTCTTTTTTGCTTTTTTTTGGGTCACACCCGGCGATGCTCAGGGGTTACTCCTGGCTCTGCACTCAGGAATTACTCCTGGCGGTGCTCTGGGACCATATGGGATGCCAAGGATAGAACCCGGGCCTGCACAGGCCGGGCCGCGTGCAAGGCAAACGCCCTACCCGCTGGGCTATCGCTCCGGCCCCTAATCCTTCATTTTTGTGCATTGCAAGTATCTCAAACTAATCTGTGAATTAGCTCCTTGTTGTTGCCTTTGAAAAATAGAAGAGTTTATCATTTTTATTATGATTAAATAGAGCAATATTTTCCACATATTTAGAATGCTCCAAATTGTGGAACATTCTATTCCTTTTCTTTCCACCACTTCTCAGAGTCTTGTATGTGCCAATATTCCTCAAACATTAGACTGAAAAGCTTAAAATGTATACTCTTAGAGTGAAAATTAAGCTTATAGAATCCTGGGGACAAACATGGCTCTTGAAACTGAATTCAATATGAAACATCATAGTAAAGTAGGAAAAATAACAATGCCAGAATATTTCAGCACTTAACTCAGTCATGGAACAGTGATGGAACATTGTACAACATGAGTTTATTCTTCCTTTAGAATGAGTATCCCTTAATAGTTATGATATATGTATTTGACATTCAAGGTTCATGTGTGACTTTCTTCTAGTTTAATAACTGTCTTCCGTTCATCATCGATTTGCTTTCGAGCGGGCCCCCAGTAACATCTCCATACGTCCTGTCTCATGTTAGTAGAGCCCAAGGGCATCTGCTTGCTCCAGGAACGTAAAGAGCCTCAATCCATTCAGGAATGGGGTCTATAATTGTTACTGGTATTTGGCATATCAAATACAATATGGGTAGCTTGCCAGGCTTTGCCGTGCAGGTAGCATACTCTTGTAGTCATCTCTAAGTCCAGCATTTATTTATGAACCGTGCGGCGCGCAAGTGGCCACGCGAGCCGGGCTGTGATAGGCTGGTCTGCTGGGTTTAATAATATCAGGTCAATATATTGCTTTATTTTAATACCAAAAAATGATGCAAACTGAAGTCAGAAGAGAAAGCCAATTAAGAATGAGAAGCAACTTTGCTTGGTGAGATGTTTGCTCTCCTGGTGTAGAAGTGTCTCATCAGTTTTACTGTCTTTTGCCTCTTACAGTAAATTAATGTACTGAAAATCTTTATGATTTGGTGAATCAGTAAGAAAATGTACAGTAGTGAAGGGACATTATATGAAATAAAAGGAAAAAATCTTTGAGTATTTAAGTTTTATGCCATTGCTCTTAATAACTTTAATAACATGTCTATATAACTAAAACATTAAAGCAAAATTATTTTTTAAGTGAAAACTTCACTTTTTGCTCATTTTGCTCATTTGGGAAATTCTATTTGAATTCTGAAGAACAGAGAGAATTATCTCAGTTATCTCTCAACTTTATTTGGCAAGGTTCAGATTTATTGTTTACTAGCCCTAACTCTTCGAAAATGTTTTTCATTGAAAATGAAACCAGGAATGGTTTACATTGACGCTCAAACATCCAGGTTGTAAGCCTGGGTGCATATTAATTCTCAGGCAGAAGGTTCCGGATTTTTCACTAGTTTAAAAGAATGAGCCTGGGTTCAGGGAGATAACTTAGGGGTCAGCGGCACGTGGCTTGCAAGGCATGATCATGAGTTTGATCCCTGGCATTGCACAACCTTCCCGAGTCTTATCAAAATTTTGTTCTCTAGCATTAAACCATCAAGCCTTGATGGCTGAGTATTGCCATGAGTGGCCTTGGGGCCTCTGAGCACTGCTTGGGAGCCCCACTCAATAATAGTGAATCTGTTATTGTTTCAACTTTATATAGTTTTCTCTTGGGAATTTTCTCTTTGGTCAATTTCTTAAAAGCAATCTCTATCTCTATCTGTCTGTCTGTCTGTCCGTCCATCTGTCCATCTGTCCGTCTGTCTGTCTGTCTACCATCTATATTTAATTTTTTTTCTAAAGTCAAGGTCCTCAGAAACTCTCCTTCCTTGTATTGCATAATCAAACAAAATCTAACTGGAAAGCTTCTATTTTTTCTTGCACAGTTCCTAACTAAAATACAAGTGCAGAAGCTTCTAAATAAGGCAACAAAGGCCCTTGGGTTTGGATCCAACTTTGTTTAGCAATTGATTAAAATTTAAACATTTTAGAGGGAGCATGGGACATGTAGCTTTCCCTTTGATTTTCTTTTGAATATTCTTTAAATGATATGTCCAGTCTCTGGGGGGGTTCAGTGAAAGATCAAATGCCAACATCAGCCAGAAGTGTGTGACTCTGTAGGACTCTTAGCAATTATTATTAGCAATAATAGTCAAGGTCTAATTTGATCTATACAGCATTTCTACTAGTACTTGATGAAAGGTACTATGAGTGTGACTTTAGACCATCCGGAGATAATAAGTGTTCCCAAGAGTTAGCAGTTCTCTGCTGATGTTTATTTTCCTGATGACCTTTTCTGAGGATCCCATATTTTATATTCTTTAATCTGAAAGTGTGAATTGCTACATCCTCCAAAGGAGTTTAATAGTAAGTTTTGAGTGGTGTTAGAAAACTAGGCCTGGCTGAACTCTGCCTAATCCATATTTGAGTTAAACCTGCCTCCCCAGAAATGCTTTTTAAAGTGCAAATATGCATAAACTTTTACCTCAGAGCAGCTCCACCTGCAGTGCCAGATACCAGCAAAGGGACCAGGGAGTGAACTTATCAATGGGTAAATGTTGAAGGATATGATAAATTTTATTCAATGACTGCTATGCATTAACCAGCATGTGCAGAATGTTATGAAACTCTAGCTTTGATAGTTTTGCCATAAGTCCCCCTGTCAATCTGGGAATTATATAAAATGGCTAATTCAAACATGTACTTGGACATTAATCTGTGGAGAGATTTTTCTTTAAAAACAAAACAATGGGGGTGGATTGTCAGTACAGTGGGAGGGCATTTGTCTTGCACATGGCCAACCTGGGTTCGATCCCCAGCATCCCATATGGTCCCCTGGTCACCACCAGGGGACCTGAGTGCAGACCAGGCCAGGAGTAACCCCCGGAACTTTGCTGGGTATGACCCCAAAAGACAAACAAACAAACAAACAAACAGAAACAGCAAAAGGGCTGGAGAGACAGTACAGAGGTTAAAAAAAAACTTGCCTTGCATTCCGCCGACATTGATTCAATCCCCAGCTCCACATATGATTCATTGAGCTCTGCCTGGAGTGTCCCTGAGCACAGAGCTCAGAGTTTAGCTAAGGTGTGCTATGCCTGACCTCCGCGCCCTATCAAACCAAACCAAATAAAATGAAACAGTTTAGGGACCTGGATATTGCTCATGGTAAATCATCTGTCTTGCTTGTCTGAGATTCTGGGCTTGATCACTGGTATTATGAAAACAAAACAAACACCACAACAAGCAGAAGAAGCAACAAAAACTGAAAACTCAACCCCTTTAATTGAAGAATTAGACGTAAAGAAAAACACAGCTTCAACCTAAACTCAAGAATTGTTCACAAAGCCATTGTGGCCATCCTGGTGGTGCCTAGGGGACTCCCGAGACAGCTCTCGAGGCATCAGGGATCAAAGGAGGGTCAGCCACTGCACACAGAACCTTGACCTCTGTACTGTGTAGATCGGGACCCATGAATTATTTTAATGCTAATTCCTGATCTCCCTTGGTGTGAACTATCTTTCTGTGTGCTAATCAAACCTTGCATATCTTAGAAACTTTCTCTTTAAGACTTTACTTTCATTTTTAAAGATTGCTTTTTAAAACTGATTTGCAAGAGCTTTTGTTTTACAATGAAAAGTGCATTTAGTTCTTTGTTGGATCTGTATGATATAAATATCTTCTAGTCTATACAGTTAAGGACTTCCCAAAAGGGCAATTGAGGTTCAGCATGTAGAAAAAACCTTGAGCCCTGTTGAACTCTCAGGCAGTGGATATCTGAAAATAAATCAAAGAAAGATCTTTCTAGCTATTGCCATTTTCTTGATGTAGAATTCAAAAGTATCTGGGTATGCCTCTTCCAATTGGTATAATCAATTGTGGCTTATACAATTCATTGTTCTCTTGCAAGAGAAAAGAGGGGGATTGGGGGACTGGGGAGCGATAGCCCAGTGGGTAGGGCATTTGCCTTGAGCGGGGCCGGCCTGTGCCGCCCAGGTTCGATCCCCGGCATTCCATATGGTCCTCCGAGCACCGCCAGGAGTGATTCCTGAGTGCAGAGCCAGGAGTAACCCTGAGCATTGCCAGGTGTGACCCAAAAAGCAAAAAGAGAAAAAGAAAAAAAAAAAAAAGAAAAGGGGGATTGGAATAAAAAAGATTATCAATAACCTTTGATATTTCTGTACAATATTATCTTGTACAAGAGTATAGTATTGTATAATCCTTACAATTTATAAGATATTTGAATGCCTACTCTGGGCATGCTCTGCAGGATTTGGGAGGCTGAATTTGCCAGTCTCTCTACTTGTGGCAAACCTTCAGGGCACTTTAAGTTCCCTTTGTATTTATCATCTTGTTTGACCATATGGGGGTAGGAATTAGCAGAATGGAAAATTAGAAATAATGTGTCCTTCTGCTCCTCAGCTTTTGGCACTCATCGAGTTACTGCCCCAATTCAGAATGGTCTTTTATTTCCAAGAAATGCCTTTGTGTTATCTTGATAATCCCACTGATTAATACTTGGAGAAATTCCCTTTGCTGAAAATGACTAGTTTCAATAAATCATGCAGAAAAGACTTATTTATATAGTTAGGAACCTGCAAGGAGAAAAGATCATAAAATAAAAATATTTCATCCCTGCTCTCCAACAACACTCTTTAATGGATATTAGTCAGCTGATGGTGTGTGCTGAGTACAAGTTTTACAAGGTGCTATAGTATCCTGGACTTTAAAGTGCTGTAGAGATAAGTCTTTAGGGAACGCCTACCATACTGGGGTGGGGGTGATATCTATGTGTGGAGGGAAAGCACATGCCATGACAATGTGACCAGAAGGATCCAAGCCAGGCTATTAGAGTCTGTATCAGGAAGGGGTGCTTTGCATTAATTGTGATGATGAGGAAAGATGTTAACCATTATGACAATCGAGTCCTTGCTACTAACTATACAATATCTTGAACACAGTAAAGAGAGTTTCTCAATCACCACAACTTAAACAAAGGTGTTCTGATAGGCAGTTGACTGCTCTGGTGATTAGAGATTCTGAATCCTCTTCAAAATGTCACTTTAGGACTGTTTTTTGTTTGTGGACCACACCCAGTGGTGCTCAGGACTAAGTCCTAGCTCTGCATTCAGGGATCACCCCTCACAGACTCGGGGACTTTATGTGGTGCTGGGGATCAGAACCCAGGTAGGCCATGTGCAAGGCACAACCCACTGTACTACCTCTCTGGCCCTTAGGAATTTTGGGCTTATCCATGTCAAGGTGGTTGGAGGAGAAAGAACATGGAGAATAAGAAGTTTGTTACTGCCAAATCTGAAAAAGAGAGACATCACTTCCACTCAGATTCTATTAGCTGGAACCCTGAAATACCACATAGCCAAGTGGACAGGAATTAGCCACTGCAGTCCGGCTGTGCATTTTGGGGCTAGGACAGGGTTGTTGACCACCTCACAGACATTGCAATAGCCTTCATGACAGCCAGTGTTGAAGATGGGTATTGAAGCACTGAAATATTTTAACAGAGATTGGGAGGGAAGATTTATCCAGATGAAATGAAAAAAAATCATGGAGAAAGACACTGAGATAAGCAATAAGAGCAAAACCACAGAGCTTATTTGGAAACTAAGTGATCATATAGATTGTTAGGAGCATGTAAGTAACAGTGAGGGAGAAGCAGATGGAAATGATAGGTTAAGGCTATTTTCAACCTAATACTACATTTTTGAGATTTAAAAATCTACTTGAAGAGGGTTATATCTAATAATTCAGAATTTAAAAATTAAATTTTTTTTGCTATCATGCTCATTCCCACTTTCAAGAAAATGGTGGCACAGATTAATTTTTCATTCTTTTCTTCAGAGTCTAGTCTTTCCTAGAAAATGGATTTTTTGTTTATCTCCAGTACCTACTGATAGCAGTTCACGAGAGAGGTGCACACCCTCAGAATGAACAATTTCAATTTGAGCTTTTGTACCTCTCCCCCCAAAAAAATCTCAGAGACGCCCAGGTCTTCCTGCCAAAAACCATTCTAGCTAGAATTATCAGTTGAATGCTATTTTTGGGATGGATCCCAAGTTCAAGAGAGGGGAGGAAGAAGAGGAATTCCTTTCTGACCCTCAAACACAATCGGCTCATGATCAGGATCCCAGAATTTAATTACCCGTGTTGTTATCTTAGCTTGCCTAACTGCAACTGTGGCTAGTCCTCATAAAAGCGTCTGCTCCTTTAAGCTCCATCCGCAGCCTTCAGCCTGATGACCTCTTGGCAGTGATTAATTGAGATGGGTGGGAGCTAGGGAAATCCTTTCCCTTCTCCACAGATCCGCCAATTTGACTCTGAACCAAGAATGTTTTTACTTGATAATCTACATCCTCACACCCTCTACCCTCTCTCTTACCCTCACCTTTGCCCCACGTTGTACATTCTACTTGATAATCACACGTATTCGTATTTGCTAAATTAATTTAGATGCCTGCTTTCCCACCTACTGCCTCTGGGAAGCTTCTGTATCATTTATTTCTCCCACCTTGAGCTTCTGACCATGAAATTAATGGTTCTCAAAGTTTATATATTCACTCTACAACTTGGAAGAGACTTGTTTCATGCTTCCAGCTACTGTGTAACCATGTTTATGCATCTTCGTTAGGTCACTGAAGAAAGAGAATATAGACATTTTGATGTAGCATCAGAACATCCAGAAGGTGCCCTTTTTTGAAGAGCAATGTTGAGAGACAATAAAGTTTTCAGTATTTTGAACGCATTAATTATATTGGGTTCATGGAAAGAGAGTGGTTCATGTTTCTGCATTAGAAGTTTCTGATTTTTTTTCCTCTGGATGACCACAGACCAAACCTTTAAGAAGAAAATCATTTCCTGTGACCTTTGTCCTGCGGGCATTGTTCTTCCTTTTCTTCCCCAGGACAGGTGGAGCGACATTCACCTTGCTGATGTAGGCCATTTTTTTCCTTTTAGTTATTTGCTGTGGACAAGATGAAATTCTTCACACCACTATCTACATGTAGTGCCAACTCACTCTCCAATTTTCTTCGAGACCACTATAAAACACCAAAATATTTGGAGAGGCAACACTGTGTAGTGGAAAAAAGCAACAATAAAAATCGAAGCAGACTCCGGTCCAGAATTCACTTGGCTTCTTAATTCTGTTAAGTCTTGAATAAAATAATTAAACTTTTTTGGTTCTCTGAGCCTAAAATTTTCCAAATAATTAGTGTTAGATTGTGGCCGCCTGGCAGGGTCCATTTCAGGGACCAGAAAGCGGAGCGATCAGCGGGAGGAGTCCAGGTTCCAAGGGACATTACCCATCATACTGACGCCATGTTTCCAACACACAGAGATGATGGCGAGATTAAGTACGAAAAGGGCGAAGAACCACATGCCCCTGGGAGCTCCTCAGAGAAATAAACAAGCATGTTTATTCATCAAGATACAGAAGCTTTCATAGCTATATATTCAGAGGGGAAGGAAAACAGTTTGCACAAGCACCCCTTACTTGACATTTGCGATATTTCCAGGAGTAGGTCGTAATATACATCAGAATAGTATTGTGCTCAGTGCTATGCCATTGGTCACTGCTAGTGGTTTTCCATCTTTACCCCCACATTTTCCCACTGCCTGAGACTCTTACTCAGCTGGTTTGGTGGGTGCATATTTAGCAGGCACGCATTAGACTTCCAGGGATTCTCCTCTTGCCCAGCCCCCACTGGGGTTCAAGTTCCTCTGGGAAGTCTTAATCTGCTGTCCACACAGAGTGGCCCCACAGTTAGGTACTTTAAAATGGAATCTAAATAGAACCATACGGCGCACATTTCTTTGTTACTGACTTTGTGTGTGTGTGTGTGTGTGTTTGTAGGATTTTTTAAAAGTTTATTTAAACACTATGATTTTTTTTTATTTTTTTTTATTTTTACAATTACAAAGATATACAATTAAAAGGTTCATATTTGGGTTTTGGTCATACAGTGTTCCAGCACCCATCCAGCCACCAGTGCCCATCTCCCATCACCAACGCTCCCGGTTCCCTCCCCACTCCCCCCAGTCCTCCCTCCATGGCAGGTTCTTTATTTCTTTCCATTTCTCTCTCTTTCTCTTTTCCTTCCCCTCCAGACTATGGATTACAGAACATACATTAAAGGGTTGTCATGTTAAACACTATGATTTACAAAGTACAAAATTTTTCACAGTACAGTTGTTAGAGAGATTCATCATTCAACACCAGTCCCACCACCACCAAAGACCCTCATTTCCCACTCCCTCTGTTCCCATGTCTGCTCCCTTAGCCAGCACTAATTAGCCCAGAAATGGGAATGGTATTGTTCTTGCATTTACTGATGAACCACGCTGGCTGCTTTTGTGGCTACATACAATGGGTAGAGATCTGTTTTCTGTTGGGTGGAGCTCTGACGGACTGTGGAGTCCTGATGTTGAGAATGGTTGCCCTCATGGTTACTATTTTATTTTTACATCCCACAAATAGGAAATTATTCTATGTCAGGGAGCTGCTGGGGTCCCCGACAGCATCAGGACAGAAGTTGTCTTCTACCTCCGAGGGCCGCCAGGGGGAACAGATGAAAACTCATGAGTCCGGCGCAGTTCAAAAAGGCTTTTAATAGTACAAAAGCTCTACCACCGCAATCCAATATAATGAAAGAACTCTAGCTCTGGTCAGAACTTAGACCATACAAGAGAGCCCAAGTCTGCACCAAAGAAAGAGATCTCACCCAAGAGGAGTCCTACCCAAAAAGAAAGGGAAAAAAGGGGGAAGGGGCCCCAAGTCAGTCCCCTTATATACACCAAAGTAATCCTATCTGTGAACAGGGAGGATCCTGTCAACAAAGAACCCTAAACAGAGTGTAGAAGGGTGGTGCCACACCCTATTACAGGTATAAACAAAGGATTATGCCAAGGACTAATCCCTTCTTCTGAGATTATCTCTTATGTAAAACACTGAGAGGGGGCAGATACAAAGTAATACATCTTAATTTCATGGGCTTCATGTAATCTTAGATGGTACCCACAAGGTCCTTCTTATTTATTATCTGCACCAGGGTGATTCTGAGTATCTCATTCTCCATATACTGAAAGGGTCATGCTCGCCTGCTTGAGGGCAAACTAGTATGATCCTTCCTATAATCTTAAAGATAGTCTCAATGTAGCCAGGGTGGCAGTCTCCTGGTAAATTCTAACTGTCCCACGCTGAGTGCAGTGGCTATAAAGAGGAGCTGTGCCTAATCTAGAAAACATAGAAGTCTTAGTAGATGTATATTAAGTCAGAACTTGTTCAGAGTCAAGGTGACTTCTGTAACTGCCACACCCTCTATCAGTGTTTACATAGAAGAGATCTCATTAGAATGAACCTTGGCTTAAGAACATGTAAGTTGGTTAAGCTGTGAGTGGGTAAAACAGCAAAGCTCCCAAACTAGCTAAGCCTGACATCCAACAATTCTATATCTGTCCTTTTCCCTCTGGCTAATTTCGCTCCAGCATGATCCTCTCCATGTCTGTCTATTTATAGGAAAATTTCATAACTTCCTTTTTCCTAACAGCTGCATAGTATTCCATTGTGTAGTTGTACCACAGTTTCTTTATCCAGTCATCTGTTCTCAGGCACTCTGGTTGTTTCCAGATTCTAGCTATTGTGAGTATTGCTCCAATGAACAGAGAAGTGCAGATGGTTTTTTCTGCTAGTGTGTTTTTGGCCTCCCAGGGTATATTCCCAGGAGTGGTATTGCTGGGACAAATGGGAATTGAGCAGCCATCTTAATTCATATCCAGAAAGTCCCCAAATGGGATCTTAATACAAAGTATAAAGGAACATTTATAGATGAGAGATATAGAAATATTCTTTGTATTAACTTAGTACTATTTTCTCACATTACTGGCAATGCAAATTTGAGAACCGTTGCCGTAGCTTATTTTTTTTAAACCTTAATATTTGTATATTTTTGGAAACTGTCAGTATTGTTCAGGATGTTCTGAAATCTAGTTATGGAATTTATAATCAGGTTTCATTATTTACTCTGAGCTGAGAAAGCAAAGATAACTATAAATTGACGGGTTGCCTCAAATTTTACTTTTCAGAGTGGCCAAATCAATGAAGGTCCTGGTGTGCATGAGACCCCAGCTGGATGGAGATTCTTCTCAAACCTGATGGACTCAGGGAGATGTTCTCTCTGTGGAGAAGAGAGCTTTGCATTGGTAGGTTGGGGCTACTATTAGTAGAGAAAAGCGGAGTGCAGAGCTCTAAGACTTGTGAATCTATTTTGAATTAAGGACCAAGAAAAAACAGTCCAAAATGGTCATATATGCTTAATGGGATGTGTGTTATAATACACATGACTTTTCTATCTACTTTTTTTTTAGTAAGAGGGGCTCCATGGAGTACACAAAGGAGGGCCGAGGACTCTCCTAGAAATTCTCAGCCTATTGGACCTACAGTTTAAGGCAAGGCTGTAGATGTGGTGTTGCTTGGACCCCTGTTGTGCTGAAGATTAGCAGGTACCCAGCAGCAATTGAGACATCAAGATCACACCAGCAATGCTTGAGGGTCCATGTGAGGAAGGGATTGAACAGAAGTTGGCCACATGCCAGGCATGTACCTATAGCCTGCACTATCTGTTTGCCTTACCAATTTCTTCTGTGGGAACATTTTTCTTTAAGCTCTATTATGGAAAATTTAAAAATGTAAATGAATAAAAAATAATACCATATTCTATTCCCCATGTGTTCCATGACCCTAGTTTCACTGATCATCAATCACAGATGTGTGAATCCTTTGGTATTTTCTTTTTGCCTCTGGCTTAACATGATAGCCTCCAGTGTCATCTAAGTTATAGAAATTTGTAGCATGACTTTATTTTGTATTGCTGCATAGTATTCCATGGTGTATATGTACCATATTTTCTTTATCTGTTGTTGGATATTTGAGTTATTTTTATATCCTTTTTATATTGACTAAGTACTATGGTGAAATCGTTGTACACATGTATTTTGTGATTTTGTGGCTTTTCTATTTATAACATTACTTCTTTTATCATTTAAATAACTTTCATCTCTATTCTGAAATTACCTTTCTATTTACATATGCTGTTTATGTTTTCCCATATATATATCAATTATTTATCAAACAGTCATTTAATTTTTTTTTTTTAATTTTTTATTTTTACAATTACAAAGATATACAATTTAAAAAGTTTATATTTGGGTTTTTGGTCACACAGTGTTCCAGCACCCATCCCACCACCAGTGCCCATCTCCCACCACCAACGTCCCCGGTTCCCTCCCCTCTCCCCCAGCCCTCCTCTATGGCAGGTTCTTGATTTCTTTCCCTTTCTCTCTCTTTCTCTTTTCCTTCCCCTCCAGACTATGGATTGCAGAACATACATTAAAGGGTTGTCATGTGTATCTTTTTGCCTCTATTTAATGCTCAGTTCTAGGTTGGCATTAGTACCCTTGACAATTGTTAGCACACTGTTCCATTTTCTGTCATACCTAGACTCTGACTCCCACACGTCTGTGATAATTTCCACCTTTGACAAGATCTCCTGATATATGTTTCACTTGACCTTGGATATTGGTATCATAATATGTACATATATATTTATGTTATGCAGATAAATGCAGTCATTCTGTATCTGTCTCTCTCCTTCTGGCTAATTTCACTCCCACATAATCTTCTCCATGTCCATCCATTTATAGGCAAATTTTATAACTTCTTTTTTCCTAACAGCTGCATAGTATTCCATTGTGTATATGTACCAAAGCTTTTTTATCCAGTCATCGATTTTCGGGCACTCTGGTTGCTTCCAGATTCTGGCTATTGTGAATAATGCTGCTATGAACATAAAAGTAGGGATGGTGTTTCTGCTGCATATTTTTGGTTTCCCAGAGTATATTCCCAGGAGTGGTATGGCTGGGTCAAATGGGAGTTAAATTTCTAGTCTTTGGAGGAATGTCCATATTGTTGTCCAGAAAGGCTGTACCAGCCGGCATTCCCCAACAATGGATGAGTGTCCCCTTTTTCCCCACATCCACGCCAGCACTTGTTGTTCTTGCTCTTTTGAATATGTGCCAGCTCTCTGTGGTGTAAAGTGGTATCTCATTGTTGTTTTGATTTGCATCTCTCTGATGATTAGTGATGATGAGCATTTTTTCATGTGTTTTTTGGCCATTCGAATTTCTTCTTGCTGAAGTTTCTATTCATTTCTTCTCCCCATTTTTTTTGATGGGGTTGTTTGTTTTTCTTCTTGTAAAGTTCTACCAGTGCCTGATATATCCTGGATATTAACCCCTTATCAGATGGGTATTGGGTGAATATTCTTTTTCCCATTTTGTGGACTGCTTTTTGTATCTTAGTCACTGTTTCTTTTGAGGTGCAGAAGCTTTTTAGTTTCATGTAGTCCCATATGATCAAACAGTCATTTTAAATTTATTTTCTGTTTATTCTGATCAGTTCATCTTCGATTCTGTTTCAGTTGATTGTTTTTATTTCTGGATGAGGTAATGGCTTGTTTTTTTTTTCATCCTTTTTGGTACGTCTCATTTTTTTAAGTTGAATGTTAGATAGTATGGATTTAAGATTAGCAGAGACTCAGGTGACCAGTATTTATGTATAATAAAATGGATGCGTGTAACAGCTGTTCTTGATCAAATGTGTGACTTTGAGTTCATATAGTCTAGAGTTGAACTGGATTTTGATTTTATTATTTCTGTTATCATCTTTTTGTGTACTAAAAAGTTTCAAATTCCTTCAGAAATGGTATAATTTTCCTTTGTGCCAGAAGTGAGAATGAGCTGCTAGAGAGATTTTTTTTTTTTTTTTAGTGTTCCTGGTTCATTCCTAACTTTCAGTATTACTGCCTGTTGGGGACACCAACCAGAGCTCCTTCCCCATATATTTGATCATTCTCCAATGAGAACAGATCTCCGCTAGTGTTAGTATAAGAGCCTGGGCTTGTGGATAGTTTTTAATCCTTTGTCTAGAAGCAGAGTGATTTCAGTTCTGCCCATCTTTCAATGGCATTGGCTGTTAGTCTGAGAAAATTTGTGATGGGAAATTTTGCAGTTCACACACCCAAGAGATTTTTCCCTATGAGAGTAGAGTCTGAGGGAGGGGCTTTATGTTTATTTCCCAACAGCAGCCCTCCATTTCCTATAGCCACCACCACGGATGTTCCTTTTCTTCTTCTGACTTTTTCTGTTGGGAGAGGGGCAGTCCTGTGGTATTCTGGACTCACACCTGGCTCTGTGCTCAGATTATGGGGTTCTAGGAATTGAACTCAAGTTGGCGGCATGAAAGCCAAGTGCCTTTCCACTGTACTATAGCTCCGGCCCCTGTTCCTATTTGAGAGAATCCAATGGAAACCTGAGACCAAGGAAGTGTATCCATGGATATTGGACTTCAACAAATGGGGTTGTCTATAGTTAGCTATTACGAGTGTTTGCAACTCTTATATAACCTCTCATTACTCACCCATATGCAACTACCCTTTATCCCTATGCTTTGACAAAGGTAATATGCTAGAAACACTAAGGTTTCTATGCTGTTTCTCCTTAAGAGGCTTCCAAACACTGGAATTCACTTTATTTTCTTTACCTCTTTTGATTTCAGATCTATAATGCAATGGTAGATTTCCCGGCCTTTCCTTATTGCTAAGATGGGAATAGTATTCTCCTACAGATGTCCTTATTCCAATAGCAAGCGGATAAATGGAAACCCATAGTAATTTGTTAATAAATATATTTACTCTCACCATTAGTCTTAATAGAATTTAAAAGATCTTATACTGTTATTTCCTGGTATGTCATTTATTTCTCTTTTAATCTTCATTTATCATTCTTTTGTCTCTTTCTTTCTTTCTTTCTTTTTCTTTTCTTTCTTTCTTTTTCTTTCTTTCTTTCTTTCTTTCTTTCTTTCTTTCTTTTCTTTCTTTCTTTCTTTCTTTCTTTCTTTCTTTCTTTCTTTCTTTCTTTCTTTCTTTCTTTCTTTCTTTCTTTCTTTCTTTCTTTCTTTCTTTCTTTCTTTCTTTCTTTCTTTCTTTCTTTCTTTCTTTCTTTCTTTCTTTCTTTTTCTTTCTTTCTTTCTCACACCGGCGGCGCTCAGGGGTTACTCCTGGCTCTGTACTCAGGAATCACTCCTGGCAGTGCTCGGGGACCATATGGGATGCCGGGATCGAACCGGGCCGGCACTGGCTGGCTGCATGCAAGGCAAACGCCCTACCCTCTGGGCTATCGCCTCCGGCCCCTGTCATTTTCTTTTTCCTAAATTGTTCACTAAAAAAACTGGTCAGTTTGTCTATGGAAATATTAATAACTTTTATTTTACTATTATAATCATCATTACTTTTAAATTTGTTTGGTATTTATAAAAAGAAGATATTACCAGATAGAACATTTTTCTGGGTTGCAAGCACCTTAGCACATTATGTTAATCATAACATTTCATTTTCTAATACTTTTATATTCTCTTGAAATTCTTTTTAAGTATACAATCTTTAGTCTATGACCAAGATTTTTTTTTGTTGGTGTTTTTCTTTTTACCTATTGAGTTAGCTGGTAATTCAACATAATAAATAAAACAATAGTTCATAATTTTCATAGAAATGAATTCAGTATTTTTCCATATATTTTAATGATTGCTCTTTTTCATTTGGTCAAATCGTTATCAGTTTTTCCAAAAAAAAAATTTCTATTCCCATTTATTTCAAATCATGTTAGAAATGACCGCTGGGTTTATCAGTACTCTATCTCAGCCTCTACGATATGCTAATCTGGTTTTATTTTGTCCTTATTATGTGAGTTTTATTTTGTGATTAGAAGTATCATGATTGATTTACTGATATAAAGCGCACTTGAATTCCTGAGACTAAATCCTATCTGCTCTGCTTAACCATATTAGAATAGAGTACTCTAAATGACTCCAATGACAGCACTATGGTTATGTCGGTGCCTGGGAGCAATCTCTCTCTCTTTTTTCTAACATTTTATTATACTACTGTGAGATATACGATTACAAAGATGTTCATGTTTGGGTTTCGGGTCTTACAGTGTTCCAGCACCCATCCCTCCAGTGCTCCATTTCCCACCACCATGTCCCCCATTCCCTCCCCCTCCCTAGCCTGCCTCTATGGCGGGTTCTTTATCTTCTTTCTCTCTCTTTCTCTCTTTTTCTTCCCTTACACACTGTGGCTTGCAATACATACATTTAGAGGTTATCATGTGTATCCCTTTGCCTATATTCAATGCTCAGATCTAGACTGGTATTACCATTTTCAGTGACTATTAGCTACACTGTACCCATCTCTGTCTTACTTAACCTCTGACTCCCACACGCTTGTGGTAGATTCTGGGAGCAATCTCTCAATCTGGACAACATTCTCCCTTTACCAGACTCCCCTAGCACCTTGCAGCATTACTCCACGTAGATACTTCTTTGGAAATGAAAGAGACACGTAAGTTATTTCCAAGGATGAGTATTCAAACTGAGGTTGAACTGAAGCCGCCTGTGGGACTTGTGTGCTTTAGACAACTGAAATTTTTACAGTATTTTGTTGGGGCTCAGGGTAGGTCCCCAGATGTCAGGGTTGGTTGAGTTCCCTGGTGCATTCAAGGTGATGACGCCAACTGACCCCAACTGATGGACAAAGGAATGGACCATAGGCTTGTTGGTAATCAGTGGTCATTTAATTCAAGTCTGCTAGTTATAGAGGCGTCCTGAAGTGCTGGGGTTGGGGGTTATAGAGAGGTGCTAGAATTTGATCTTAAAACAATAAGTATAGGGCCGGAGCGATAGCCCAGCGGGTAGGGCGTTTGCCTTGCAGGCGAAGACCATTCCGGGCCGATTCGATCCCGGCATCCCCTATGGTCTCCCGAGCAACGCCAGGAGCAATTCCTGAAGTGCAGAGCCAGGAGAAACCCCTGAGCCTTGCTGGGTGTGACCCAAAAAGAAAAAAAAAAAAACAGTAGGTTTAAAAGTCCCTCCTTCTGGGGACAATCTACTAGGGAACTTCCCCCTAGGGACACAATCTTTCCTGGGGCTATAGACCTTCCCAGAACAAAGTCTGAATCCCATCTAAGGAAATATTATTTTTTTCCTTTCCTTTGCTGATAAACAATCATGTTACATTTACTTCTTAATAATATTTTTTAGTCATTTTGTACAAACACAGTAAGAGATATAGACTTCTCAGGGTAGCCTTCTCATGGCTTCCCTGGGTCTATGCGAGTCCTACCATGGGACCCTTTTTGGGGTGTAAGAAACTAAAATCAATCTAATGGCAATTGAGGTTTACGTCTCCAGGAAATATGACCGATGCCCAGGAGTAAGTATTTCAGAGTTAATTAACTCCTATACTACAAATGCATGGCCTTAACTGTCTTCCCATGTCTTTCCAAAAAAGGACATTGCTTTAAGGTAAGAATATGCAAAAGGAATACAGGAGAAAGAGAAAAGCAGCATTTCACTTAAAATACATGGAACCCACGGTTATCAGAAGGGTAACTGCAAATCATAGTGCCTGGGTAGGAGACAGAGGCTGTGACCCAAAGGGAGCAGATGTTCCCTCATTGGCACTAGAATGGGTGTATTTCAAACTACCCAGGCTAGCTGAGGGAGAGCAAATGACAACTCCAATAGCAAACCTGAAATACTTAGAACTGTCATCCGACACATTTCACTGCTGCAGAGTTAATAATAATGCTTTCTTCTTCTGAGCTCAGAGCTAGTAGAAACCCCTTGAGTATCACTGGGTTGGGCCCCAAAAGAAAAAATAAAAAAAAAAACAAACAAAAAAAGAAACTGGGAGAATAAAAACTATACGTATCTCCCTCAAGTTTCCTCTTAAAAAGACATATTGTGTATAATTCTGCCTACTGATTATTAGCGGAAATAGCTTGTAAACTAGAATGGAAACTAGTAAAGTTAGCCCTCCATAAAGATGCGATAGGATGGGGCTGGAGAGATATATAGACTTCATGTGACTGGCCCAGGTTCAGATCCTGGCATCGCAATGGGTCCCTGTACACCACAAGGAATGATTCCTGAATCAGGAATAACCCTGAGCTTCTGGAGGTATGGTCCCCAAACAACAAAACGCAACTTGATCACTTGATCGGTTGATCACTTGAATCCCGTTATTCATCGATTTGCTCGAGCGGGCGCCAGTAACATTTCCATTGGACCCTATCACATGCCAATGTAGCCCAAGGGCATCTGGTTGATTCAGGAATATGAAGAACCTCAAACCGTTCCTTCAGGGTCTTAACAAGGAAGTCTGACCATCTTGTAGGTGGGCGGCCACGTGATCTTTTGACATCCCGTGGGATCCAGTCGGTAACGGCTCTAGTCCAGCGGTTGTCTCCAAATCGCATTACATGTCCAGCCCATCTGATTTTCGATGCCTTGGCAAACGAGACAGCACCCCTGATTCTGGAATAGCGACGGAGGTCAGAACTCCCGGATTCCTTCACTCACTTGAGTGAAGACGTGATATTCCAAGCATAGCTCTTTCGATGCCTCTCTGGGAGACCCGAATAGCATTCTCATCCTGCTTTCGTAGGGGCCCAGGTCTCTGAGGCGTATGTTAATGCAGGGAGAACGGTGGAGTCGAAGAGATGTGCCCTGAGCCGGAGGTTCTTTGTGCTTTTAGTATTTCTTCGATGCCTTTGAAGGCATTCCATGCTGCTCTCTTCCTCCTGGGCGCAGCTCAGGTTTTAGGTCGTTCATCATGTTGACTTCTCGACCTAGGTACACATAACTGCTGCATTCAGAGATGTTTGTTCCATTGAGAGTGAATGGGGCCTCAGGAACTAGTTCATTTCTCATGAACATAGTTTTCTTCAGATTCAGCTGTAGACCTACCTTTCCACATTCTCGGTCAAAGTCAGCCAATCGACGGTTTTGTCTGACCGATGTTGCTGTCGCCCTCAAATTCCAGACAGCATCGGACCACCATCTCCTTTTCGGTAAAATTCTACTTCCCACAACGGGAGAAAAAACTGCAATGTTTAAGAAGAGAACTCCCAGAACGACCACCAACTGGGAACTCTTTGGCACCATTGCGGCAACATGGGAAGATACCATCATTGATGACATTGATGAAGAATACAACCGACTGGTTCAGCACCTCCATGATTGTGCGAAGAATGCCGAGAGAGAGAAAGACACAAAAGGACACTTGTCTTCAGAAACTCTTGAGCTCATTCGCCAACGTGGCAAGGCGCGAGCCTCAGGAGACCAAATGCTAACGCCCAAGCTTGCTAAACAGTGCGAGAGAAGCGATAAAAGCAGACCTCAAAGACAGAAGAGCAGAAATATTGGAAGATGCAGCAGAAGCCGGGAAAAGTATTTCGCACTCGCCCGCCTGTCCTTCACCAACTATAAGACCAAGATGACTGCCCTCC
Source organism: Cryptotis parvus (assembly GCA_021461705.1). Lineage (NCBI taxonomy): Eukaryota > Metazoa > Chordata > Mammalia > Eulipotyphla > Soricidae > Cryptotis > Cryptotis parvus. The sequence goes on from JAJIBD010006082.1 coordinate 19,441, forward strand.
GACGCCCTGATGGATCTATCACATCTTCCAGAAAGGCAATGGAGAAGATTATCCAGGACTTCTACTCAAATCTCTTTGATAGCCACATCCACCGCCCACATACCAAATTCCATAGGATGGATATGTCATTCCCAACGTTCTCCCTTCTGAAATCCGACATGCCATCTCATCGGTAAAGAAGGGAACAGCACCAGGCCCAGACAAAGTCAGACCCGAACACCTGAAGAATCTGCCATCGGTACTCATCAATACACTAGCTCGGCTCTTCACACGCTACCTGTCCGAATGCAAGGTGCCCTCCCAATGGAAAACCAGCAGGACAGTTCTACTGTTCAAGAAGGGAGACATTCACGACATCGGGCAACTATCTCCCCATCTGCCTGTTGTCTGTCATCTACAAGCTGTTTACACGAGTCATCCTGAACAGGATTAGCAGAACGCTAGATGAAGGACAACCATGCGAGCAAGCAGGTTTCCCGGAAAGGATTCAGCACAATTGACCATATCCACACAGTAACCAAGCTCATTGAGGTTTGTAGGGAGTACAAGATGCCGCTCTGTCTCACGTTCATTGATTTACAGAAAGCCTTTGATTCTGTGGAGACTGAAGCAGTCATCGAAGCCCTAGTCAAACAGGGTGTTCAAACCCAATACATCAAGATCCTTCGTGAGCTGTATTACGGATTCACCACCAGGATCTCACCATTCTACAAAGAAGTGATCATTGATGTCAAAAGAGGGGTTTGACAGGGTGATACCATCTCACCAAAACTCTTCAGTGCCACCCTCGAGAACATCATGAGACAATTAGAATGGGAAGGAATGGGAGTGAAGATAGATGGTCGGCAACTACACCACCTCCGCTTTGCTGATGACATCGTTCTAATAACACCAAACATTAGCCAAGCATCACAAATAATATATAATTATTATGTATAATATATAATAGTATATTATTATATATTATTATACATAATAATTATATATTATATATTGCATGATATAAATATATATATATTTTATATATGTAGACATAGGGCAGAGCTGCTACTGGCTCTCACTGTGCCCAGATGCTCATGAGGCGCCCAGGAGGGATGGCAGGTTCTAGCCCTGGCCCGCCACCCCAGCAGAGCCTCACAACAAGCCAGATGACCCCCCCACTCCATGAGGACCTCCATTTACCACATCCAGACTCCCCCTCGTCAGAACTCCACCCAGCAGACCAGCCTGTCACAGCCCGGCTTGCGCGCCACTTGCGGCCGCTTGGTTCATCAATAAATGCTGGATTTTGAGATGACTACAAGAGTATGCTACCCGCAAGGCAGAGCCTGGCAAGCTACCCGTGTCGTATTTGATATGACAAATACCAGTAACAATTATAGACCTCATTCCTGTGACCTAATGGAATGGTTTGAGGCTCTTTATGTTCCTGGAGCAAGCAGGTGCCCTTGGGTTCTACTTGCATGAGACAGGTCATATGGAGATATTACTGGTGCTCGCTCAAGCAAATCGATGATGAACGGGAAGACAGTGATACAGTGAATAATATATAAGTATATATTATTAGTCACAACAATATAATTATTAAAATGTATTATTTTATATTGTTATATACTTATATTAATATTCAAGATATAAAATATTACTATATTATAAACCAGCACCAAGGTGCCAATATCTTTTCCTTTTCACTGGTCCCTAGTTTTTTTTTCTTATCTGCCCTCTTCTCATGCTCCCATTCCCCATTTGAAAACTCAGTTTTGCTTCTTTTTGTTTTATAGTCAGTGGTTCTCAGGAGTTACTCCTGGCTCTGTATTCAGGAATCATTCCTGAAGGTACTGAGGGGGAACCACAGGAAATGCTGAGGATGAAATTCAGGTCAGCTACAAGCAAGGTAAGTACTATTTTTGTCATCTATTTGCTAACTCAGTTTTATAAATAGAATCTCAAGGTTTCTTTTCATTTTTTTTTGCACTCAGAATCACTCCTCACAGTGCTCGAGGGACCATATGGGAGGCAGGGGATTGAGCCCGGGTCAGCGGCATGCAAGACAAACACCCTACCCTCTGTGCTATCACTCTGGCTCTTCATAGTTTTAAGGGTTGCCACACCCAGGAATCCTCAGGGCTTACCCAGACTCCATCATTCCTGGATTTGGGGAATCATATTGGATGCTAGGGATCAAACCCAGGTCAAGCACATGCAAAGTAAATGCATGCAAGTCAAGCACATGAAAATTAAATCCATTGTACTATCACTCTAGTCCCTACTTTGTTGCCTTACACTTCACATGAGTGAGATCATTACCTCCAGTTCCATCCAAGTTGTAGTAAAATATGTTCTTTTCTTAAAGATAAGTACTAGTTCATTGTCAACAATACATTTAATTATCCACTCATCAGCTATCTATTTTTGTTTGTTCTCAGTTCTTGGCTATTGTAAATGCCACTGCAGTGAGCACTGTTGTGCATTTATCTTTTCAAATTAGTGACAGATTCCAAAAAGTGGAATGAATTGTATAATTGGATCATATTGTAGTTCTATTTTCAATGTTTTGAGAAGTTTCCATATTATTTTCCATAATCAACCAGATTATGGCTTACCAACAATGAATGCAAGTTCCTTTCACTACATCATTCCCAGCCTTGGTTTTTTCAGATTGTATTGTAGTAGGCCATTCTCATTGGTATAAAGTGATAGATTCCTTATAGTCATTTTGATATGCATTTCCTAATAATCAGTGATGATGAACACATTCATATTCCTGTTTGGCCATCTGCATGAATTTGTTGGAGAAGTGTCTATTTAGTTCTTCCTTCTTCATGGGGTTGTATGGATTTTTGTTGTGTTTCACAGGTATTTTATATATCTTGGGTATTAGCCCTTTTTCAGATACATAATGTATACAATTATTTTTTTCAAATTCAATAGATGTCTTTTAACTGTAGTTTCTTTTACAGTGTAGAAACTTTTCAGTTTGATACCAAGAACCAATTGTGAACACCTTTGTAATTGTATGTCTCACGGTGGTATAATAAAAAATTTTAAAAAATTAAAAAAAAGAAACTTTTCAGTTTGATGTATCAATTTTGTTTACTTTTATTTCACTTTCTTTGACAATGTGATAGAATCATTGATGACATCTCTGGAGTCAATATCATGAAGAATTCAGGCTATGGTTTCTTCTATCCATTTTATGGATACAGGTCTAACTTCAAGATCTTTCCTCCATTTTGGATTGAATTTTGGGAATGATATAAAGTATATTAAGTATACACTTCCTTCCATCCTTTTTACCCTTTCTCTTTCCTTCCACTCTCTCCCCTTCCTCTGTTGCTACCTCCCTTCCTTCCTTCTTTCTTCCACTTTGTCCCAGCACCATTTGTTGAGGTGACTTAAGAATAAAGTGAATCAGTTTTCATTGTGCTGTTTTTCTCTCTAGTAAAAACAGCCATTATCAGTTCTTATGTATCTTTCTAGTGACGTCCTCTGTATATATTTAGTGTTTATAAATATAACTTAAAATATATATATAGAAATTGAAGCGCACAACATACATTATAAAAATATGTTATACATAGCTTTTGTCATTCAACAAGGAGAACTTGGAATGGACAACTAAATCAAAAGAGATTCATTTATGTGCGATATGTTCAATAGGTGGAGTAATAAGGATATTCTATCTAGAAGGCACAGAAAGTACAAGTGCCTAGAGGTAGGAATGAGACTGGTATATTTAGGAACTGAATAAAATCGTGTTTCTGGATATCTACTGAGTAAGCAAGAAAGGCTGATAAATGAATAAAGTTGCAGAGGAATTAGAGCATAGAGGTACCATGTAGTAATGTAAATAAGTAATTGGCTTCTCTGATATTAGAAATCATAAGAGTTGAGTATAGTTGTTAAAATAATAAAAAATTAAAACAATATTATGTACTTTATCTACAGTGGTATTATTAGAGGCCATAACATGCAAAATCAAGAAACACATTTTAGAAGCAAAGTGATTTTTACATGCTGCAAGCCGCAAGCTACATATTTTAGAAGCTAAAGGATTTTTACTTGCTTAGCCCAAGGCCAGAGTTGCAGCAAACAATAAAGGGAGCTTGTAACAACGAGAAATTCTAAGAAGGTCTCTCTACTTTCATTTCACAGTGAGATTGGAGACTCAGAAAGACATTAGGTGGCAGGAGAAACAAATGATTTTAAAAAGTGAAGAAAAGACTAGATTAAGAGAGCACAGTTTCATACCACTTACTGTCTTTATACCTGCATTAGTTATCCCCGTGGAAAAATTACTTTCCTCTGTCACAAGACTTTGAGAAAATTAAATAAAATAAAGCATGTGTCATTAATATGTATACTGCAACATGTTAGAACATTTGTAGCATTGGGTATTTAAAATATATATATAAAAACAACAGGAAAAAGAATGTGGGGTAGTAGCTGTGGATAAATTATATAATAATCAACTGATAAATATGTATTGAAAACTCCCTGTCACTGTTTTGTGCAGCCATGTAATAATAATTCAACTGATAAATATTTATTTAGGAACAGTTATTTTAAGGCACACAATAGATATAGCAAGTGATACATACAGCTTCTAGCATGTCAGTAGGAAGCCAGGAGTCTTGGGAGCTCACACTCTGAAGGTAAAATGCTCTTTTCGTTTTTAAAATCTTTTTACTTTTTTTAAAGAACTGTGTTACTCATAATTGTTTTAGGCTTATGATATTTCAACACCAGTCCCTCCACGAGTGTCAACTTCCCTCCATCAGTGTTCTGGTATTCCCTCCCCACCCCTATCCCCGCCTGTCAGCTTGACAGGCACATTACAGTTGCAGTGGTTGCAGCTTAGATCTCACGTTTTTGGTTTTGTTGAGTCTGCACTTGGATATATAGCTTTATCACTCACTCATGTCATTGGCAGGAATCAGCAAAAGCCTGATTCCTGTTCACCCATTACTTTTTTTTAATATTCTATTATACCACCATGAGATAGGCTATTACAAAGATGTTAATGTTTGAGTTTTGGTCATACAGTGTTCCAGCACCCATCCCTCCTCCAGTGCCCATTGCCCACCACCAATGTCCTCGATTCCCTCCTCCCTCCCTGATCCTGCCTCTGTGACGGTTCTTTATCTCTTTTCTCTCTTCCTCTTTCTCTCTCTCTATCTTCCTTCTCTTACATATTGTGGATATACATACTCTTAGAGGTTATCATGTATGTCTTTTTGCCTGTATTTAATGCTCAGTTCTAGGTGGGTATTAGCACTTTCGACAATTATTAGCATACTGTTCCCTCCTCTGTTTTGATCTCTTCTCCTCCCTATGCAACCCCTTTGATTTCTTTCCTCTGTTCTTCTTTGGAGATAAAAATCCTTGACCCCCAAAATGAGGAAAGTGAATAAAGGTGTAATAAAGGTGTGGGTTTAGGCTGAGTGAATCCAAATAATCTGCATCTTTCTGACTTGTTGTGAACATTCCATTTATAACAGCTGAGACCCTGGAATGAAACCAAATGAGACCAAATGAAACCAAATAAGAATTTTTTTTTTAAATGGTAAGCTACTATTCAGTTTCTTATGAGACAGTTCCCCCAAATCAACTGTTAACAGGAAGCTAAATATGCAATTTTGATTGAATGAATTTCTTCAACTTTCTTATTAATGTCCATTTAACTTTAAAATACATTGAATTCACTATTTTAACATAACCTTTTAATAATCTTGTCAGTTTGACTCTTACATTAGCATATGCAGTGATTGGTGTGTTTAGCTACAAAATCAACACATGAAGCAGAGTGACCTAATGTCCGTGACTTCATGCCACTTCACACAACAAACCCAAGGGCATGCTGATACATACAGCTCAGCAAAGAGGGAACTTAGCCCACAGTCAACAATTCAAGAATCAGCAGCAGATAGAAAGTAGAAGTTATAGCTCCTCTAAAATAGGCTAGGATATAGTGACCTGCTTCTCTCTTTGGAAAGATCTTATTCTGAGAGTTTCATCACAGTTGCAGAGAAAATAGCCCTTTTAAGACCCAAACATAAAAGTTATACATCCACAAAATATATGCTTGGAAAATTTGAATTCCTAATAACCTTTTGTTCTTTTTCTTGGAGAGGGGCAGGCCACACTGTGTAGTAATCAGCACTTACTCCTGGCTCTGTGCTCAAAAGGCCACTCAGTGCTCAGGGGACTGTATGTGGTGCCAGGGATAGAACCCAAGTTAGCCACATGCAAAACAAGTGTCCTACCTGCTCTACACTCTCTCCGGCCCTGTACCTTGTTTACTTTGCTATAGTCATTAGTTAATCAGAGGTGGCTTGGGGCTGACTATCCCTGCTTTTTCCTCATTTTATTGTGGTTGAGAGTCAGTTAGAAAGTACTTCAGAAGACAGAAAACAACAGAGTAGTAAAAGTAGACAACAGAGAAGTGAAAAAAAATAGAGAATCTTAACTCATGAGCCAAATGTATTTCTTCTGTTAAGTTATGGTGGTGGAACTGCAAGAGAGAGAGAGTGCACGTACGAGAATGTGAGAGACAGAGTGCATGCACATGCGCGAGAGAGCATGCTGCGTGCTTGCGAGAGTGCACTTGTGAAAGAGCATGCACAGGCACATGAGAACGTGAGAGTGCGTGCACATGCGCAAGAGAATGCTTACAGCGCGCGAGAGTGCACACAAGAGAAAAAGAGCACAGTCATGAGAGAGAGGTGCGTGGGTGAGAGCATGCGATAGTATGCGCGAGAGTATGTGCGCGAGCGCTGAGAGCCCGTATGAGATAGAAAGCACGCGCGCGAAGTGTGCGTGAGAGAGAAGGCGCATGTGATAGAGTGCGTGACAGAGAAGGCGTGCACCACGAGAGCACGTGAGAGAGAGCATGCAAGCGCGTAATAAGAGAATGCGCACAAGAGACCATGCTTGCGAGAGAGCGTAAGAGAGTGCGAGACAGCAGCGCGTGAAAGCACACACAAGAGAGCGTGCATGTGTGAGAGGCGTGTGCATGCCCAAGGAGAGAGCACGCGCACAAGAGCATGCGAGAGTGCGCACATGCGCCGCAAGAAAGAGCACGAGAGACAGCGCATGCGAGATAAAGCAAACATGTGCGCTGAGAGCATGTGAGAGCGAGACAGTGCGTGTGAGAGAGAAAGCACGCGAGAGCGCACACTCATGTGAGAGTGTGCACATGCGAGAGTGTGCGGCGCGCGAGAACACGAGAGAGTGCGCGAATGCGTGCGTGAGAGTGCAAGCTCACGTGTGCGCACGTGAGAGGCGGCAGAGAGTGCATGCGTGCGTGAGAGAGAGCACAGGAGAGCGCGCAAGTGAGAGACAGCATGTGAGCGAGAGAAAGCATACGCGAGAAAGCGTGCATGCAAGAGCGTGCACGGGACACAGCAGGCGCAAGAACACGAGACAGAGTGTGCACGAGCACGCCACGAGAGAGCGGGCACGAGAGAGGGTGTGAGAGAGAGCACACACAAGAATGCGAGAGAGCTCTTGCGCGTGACAACGCTCGAGAGAGCGCATGCGCAAGAGAGAGAGCGTGACGCACATGTGAGAGCACATGCGAGAGAGTACGCGAGAGAATGTGTATGCAAGAGAAAGAACACGAGAGCGCACAGCGCCGCGGAGAGAAATCGCAAAAGAGAGAGCACGGCGCAAGAGTGTGCATGAGCAAATGCAAGGGGAGCACGTGCGAGAGAGCAGCGTGTGAGAGAGCACGCACACTTGAGAGTGAGAGCATGCGGGAGAGAGTGCGCAAGAGAGAGTTCCTGTGCACACGCAACAGAGAGCTCGCACATGCGTGAGAACATGCGAGAGAGAGCATGCGTATGCAAGAACGTGAGAGAGTGCACGCATGCAAGAGAGAGCACGCAAGAGCGCCGAGGCGAGAGACAGTGCGTGTGCAGAGAGTAAGTGCATACAAGAGAGCGCACATGTGAGAGCGGCGTGAGAAACTCCCGCGAGTGTGAGAGCGCTCACACGCCACGCAACAGAGAGCATGCTAGAAAGAACACATGCACTGAGATAGAGAGCGCACACACGCATGAGAAAGAGCATTATGAGAGAGCACACGTGAGAGACAGTGTACGTACAATAAATAGTGCGCAGAGAGATTTGCGTGAGAGAGCGCATGCGAGAGAGTGTGCATGAGAGAGCATGCGAGGCAGTGCATGAGAGACAGCACGTGTAAGAAAGCGTGCACAAGAGAGCTTGCACGAGAGATCGTCTGCTGCGAGAGAGCACGCTCACGATAGAAAGCACGCGATAGACCATGCGAGAGTGAGTGAGTGTGCACGTGCGAGAGTGTGTGTGAGAGAGAGCTCTCTCTCTTGTGCGATCTCTCACACTCGCATTTGCACATGCTTTCTCACGCTCTTGCACTCTCGTGCGCATGTTCTCTCTAGTGCACACTCTCATCTCTCACACTCTTGGGGTGCGCTCTCTCTTGCACGTGCTCTCACGCTCTCTCTTGTGCTGTCTGTGGAGACCCACAGCTGCGCCCGGCTCAGCCCCACGTGGAAGCAACCCATGGAGCTGACCGCCCGGTAAGGGACTCGGCCAGCCCCTGGCCCAGTCCAACATTGCTCCAAGAGTTAGCTCATACGCAGGGGTGGGGCCATGCTGGCCGGATTTGGAGCAGAGATTTGGTCTCCTCCACCCTTTCCTCCACCTCCATGCCAGCTACCCGGAAGAAAGACCCACGCCAGACCCACACTTCCGTTGGCAACCCCGAAAGAGATCCAGACCCATCCACTGCAGGCCCACAACTGCGCCTGCTCAGCCCCACGTGGAAGCAATCCATGGAGCTGACCGCCCGGTAAGGGACTCGGCCAGCCCCTGGCCCAGTCCAACATTGCTCCAAGAGTTAGCTCACACGTGCAGGGGTGGGGCCACGCTGGCCGGATTTGGAGCAGAGATTTGGTCTCCTCCACCCTTTCCTCCACCTCCATGCCAGCTACCCCGGAAGAAAGACCCACGCCAGACCCACAGCTCCGTCCGTGCAACAGTCTTAAATAGTACTGATTTTAGGATCAGGTTCTTCCTGGGATCTTTCACATTTATACACTGTGTACAGTTCTAGGCAGGTTCTAACTGATACCCATCATTCAAGTAAGCCTAGCAAGAAGCCAGAGCAATCCACACATCATGAGTTCAGACATTCTCAACATCCAGACTGCACAGTTCCTCACAGGTCTACCCAAGAGAAAACCCGATCTTTCCCCTTTAGGTTTCATCAGTAAATGCTCGAGATGAGAACCTTCTAATGAGAGCATACCACCTACACGGCAGAGCCTAGCAAGCTACTTGTTTTTGGCATTTGATATGCCAAAAACCGGTAACAATTATGGACCTAAATTCCATGACCTGAAGAATGGTTTGAGGCTCTTCCTGTCCCTGTAGCAAGCAGATACCCTTGGGCTACACTTGCTTGCAACAGGATGCACAGAGATGTTACTGGTGCCCATTCGAGCAAATCAATGAACAACGGGAAGGCGAAGAAATTATGAACATTTTATTAAATGTTAAGCATTCAATTAAAAGTCTTATTTTTTATATTCATCCAATTGATGCTAAAAGCTGAAAAGCAAAAAAGGAAGACAAATTATTTTCTATCTGCCTCCTCCCATCAGCATTTTCTCTTTTATGGGTGGCAGGGGTGGGGGCAGATGTTGTACCAGTGGTGCCAAGGAGCCACCCCCAGCTCTGTTTGAGGATCACTCCTGGTGGGGCTTAGGGACCCTGTGGTACTTGGTCTGGAGCCCAGCTGCCAGAAAGCACAGCACGCTCAACCCGCTGAATATCTTTCTGGCTCCCTGGCCATTTTATAGTTTATAATCTTCCTGACATTTATCACAGACCCAATATGTTTGATTCTATACATTATATTCAATAGAGAAGCTCCTTGCACTCGATTTTTATAATAAAATTATATGGCTATTCATTGATAGGTATTTGATTCACAATTAGAGAGGTTATGAAACATTTATTTATATTTTAATACCCAGTTCTTTTATTGAGCAACATGGCTTACAGTTGTTTGAGAAGTACTGTTTTATATTTGCAGTTCCACCACCTAGCTCCCGCCACCAGTGTCAATGTCCCTTTGCAATCACTTGTTTTTTTTCCTCCTGGAAAAAAAATATTTATTTGCTTACATATTAGATGAACATTTTTCCCTCAAAATTTACATATCAGAGCTGTGTCTTTTGATTCTTTAAAATCTTTATTTAATTTTTTGAATTGAATCACTGTAAGACACACAGTTACAAAGTTGTTCATGATAGGGTTTCAGTCATACAATGTCCAAACACCCATCCTTTCACCTTTGTACATTTCCCTCCACCAATGTCCCCAGTTACCCTCCCCTCCACCTAACTCTGTGGCAGTAATTTTTCTTCTTTCTCTCTCAATCTTTCTTTTTGGTTTGCAATACAGATACTGAAAGGTTATCACATATATTCCTTTACACTACTTTCAGCAGTTAGTTCTTGTTCAGAGTTTATAAACACTTCTTGTGAAGCCAAAAGTAATTATCCTATTAGCTATCTGATACTGCAAAATAAAATACCAGCAAACGTTGTGACTCAAACCCAAAATCACTCTTGGCCCCATCAGTAGGGATAACCGTTGGGGTAATCAAGTTCAATCATAGCCGCTGGTAGCAAGTTTTGAGGAAAACAGGATGTGGGTTGGAAAAACACCTCCAAATTGTCTACTACAACTATAATTCCAGTGAAAAGTAGGCAGGAAAATGTGATTATAAACAAAATGTTAAAGTATAGATGGAGTTATATTTAGTACTCTGTGTGGGATAAAAAGAGTAAGAACACAGCCAAAGAAGGAAGACACATGAAGTAAGCAAGGAACAGGGGCCAACTAGCACAAAGGAGAGAGAGAGGTTTGTTCCAGGCATGAACTCTGAAAAGCTTGAAATATAGGATCAGTCATTTGAACTTGGAGAGCCTTGTTGAGAAGTATGGGACAGGAGGTAATGAGGTCAAAAAAGGAGAAAAACTGAGATGCATTTACATAAATAGCTGAATCTTCAGTTGGTGGCTCTCATGAACCTGGCCCTGCGCTGTTAGTACCTTCCTTTGTCTACTGTCTCTACACTTCATCTTAGCCAAAAGGCTGAAAAAATAACCCCCTGTACCCTCTTTGCATGTCCATCCCCAGGATGGTTCTGATGGTGCGTTTCAAAGGCATCTGGGGAATATACGCGACCTGGAAAGCTGAGGAAGGATTCTCCTGCGTATTATTGTTGAGAGGAAAAAAATAGTATGTTTGTTTGGAGAGGATTACAACAAAATAGAAACTGCTCTGTTCTAGGGAGGATCTCGTGATTTTTTAGGAGGCCCCAAGGAGTGCTCAGGAACCTTCCTGGTGGGTCTTAGCCAACGAGCCCAGAAGCTCAGAGTCTGATGATGTGGTGGCTTTTGTGTCCTGAGATGCCAGGGATTACTCAGAACTCCCTGGTAGTGCTAGGGGCTTCAGAGCTTCACCTGGAGGTGCCCAAGGGCCTTCAGTGCTGTGCCAAACAATACTTGGAATACCATATAGTACTAAGGATAGAACCTGAGTCATCTGCTTTACAAGGATGCGCCTTAACCCTTGTACAATCTCATCAGCTCCAAAGGACCTCACTTTAATATAAAATTTCAGTTTTCATCCTCTAGATTTTCTCCACCTATAATTAAATATAAAGTGAATATTATTATAATATTGTGTGTTGTTTTATAATTCACAGCAGCATGAAAAGTACAATGTGTGGTTGTACTGTAGTGTTCAAACAAGAAGCTTTGACCTCCAATAAGACTTTTTCTGTGTCTTAGACTTTAAGTAGAATAGATAATAATAACAATTCCATAACACTGAGTGCATTTATTATGTACCAGGAGTGCCAAAACATAAAGTGTCAATACACTTACACAAATGTTACACTTTACTCAGTCCTCACAATAAGTGAATGAGGTATACACTATTCTCATCATCCCATTTTTTTTTCTTTTTTGGGTCATACCTGGCAATGCTCAGGGGTTACTCCCGCTCTGCACTCAGAAATTACTCCTGGCGGTGCTCAGGGGACCATATGGGATGCCAGGGATTGAACCCGGGTCAGCTGCGTGCAAGGCAAACGCCCTACCCGCTGTGCTATCACTCCAGACCCTCATCATCCCCTTTAGATGATGAAATTAAGATATGAAGAATGTAGGTCCTTTGTCCAAACACAATTAGTAATTGGTTGGACTGAATTTAGATCCAGATCATGTGATTTCAGAATTTTTACAATATGTTATTGTGCCTCATAATTTTACTTGTACAACTTTTAATTTAATATATACCTATATGCATGTTAATTTTTAATTTAACAAATACCTATATGTATGTTAATTTTTCATTTAATTTAGACCTATACACGTATGTCCAGCAGCAGTGGTTTAGGTCATATATATACTTTTAGTATAGGATCATTACCTCCTTGTCCCAAAAGAGATTAAAACTACAGGGTAAAAGATTTTTTTTGCAGTATCCTGTATGGTGGGATTATACAATAAAGCTTTAGGTGATTTTAGATTCCCAACACTTTCCCCTAATAATGTAGGAATACCCATCCTCTTCTCCTGGATATCACAGATTAAATAGCCAGTTGCTACTTGGCACTCTGTTATTCAATAACCAACAACCCTCTGGACATGGCTGAGCCATGAAGTCGTCTGAGAATTTCATGGCAGCCTGGAACATTCAGCTTTCTCCTGATCATCTCTGTCCTGCCCAGAGTGATACGATGCATATGGCGACTCAAATATTTCATTGTTACCGCCCTTCTGACGCCTTACACTGAGGACAAGAGATCATTGCTTTACCAGGAACCATCCTGCTTTTCAAGCCTGGAAAAGCTTGCAAATTATTGCTGAATCTTCCATTAATAGACCCTAGGTCATAATGGACAAGTCATTTCTGAATGAGCCAATTTTGTCATCCCCTCTGTTGTTGTGTATCTTCTGTGACTGAGTTCATAAACCAACTGCTATGTTAGCCTTCACTGGATAAATTAAGCCAATATGCATGTCTTACACCACTGCTAATCTCATGGTTTATCAAATTTCACTACTGAAAGGATCAATGTGAATATCATGAATACCAACTCTCAAGACTCATGACTAAGGTAATTTGGCAGTTCCTGGCCTTTGCACATGAACCTTGAATAAGGTGAGGTTGAACTAAATCCTTTTAAATTGTGAAGAACAAAAGTCAAGTGAAATAGTACAGGGGTTAGCATGCACTAGTTCAGTGCCAGCACCACATACCCCCTCTACCCTCCAGAATTACCATTGCATCCCTGAAGGCTTAAAGCACATCTGGGTATGGTCCTGGAGGCACCTAAATGTACGCCCAGCCAATTCTGGTGACTCCTGGCACCACAGAGCCCAAGCAACACTGCCTTATTGGGACTTAGCACTGAACCACTGGCCAGGTTGGTTGAAAATTGCTTGGAGTGGACCCCAAACCACCTGAGCACAGCTTGAGACACTTCCCCCTCAGAAAAAGAAGAGCATCAGAGAGCTACTCAGGATCATTTACAAAAAAGGAGAGTTTACAGTAATTTTTAACGTAGGTTAAAAACAAGATCGGGTAGCTTGATGGACCAGACACCTCTTCATTGCTCAGAAGATTCCTGATTTCTCTTTTTCAGCTACTTTTCTCTTTCTCTCTAGGCAGCTTTTCTCTATTGATTCATGTTCATATTCCTTTTGGACTCTTGCCGAGCACAATGGAGACTGAGTGTTTCCATACCATAATGATTTGATTTCTGCTCCAAATAACGCTTCCTGAATTCCTTTTCTTGGCATTTCTTAGTTCATATTCCTGAGAGAAGGAATCTGTTGACTCAGCACTCAACAGGTTTTATGATTATCAAGTCAAGAGTTGTAGGTCAGCCTTGAACCAGGTCATCTCAACTGATCAATTCTGGTGGGATGATGAAAAAGAGCACATCTTAAGAAGAGGAAAAGTGCCTGCCATAGAGGCAGGCTGAGGGAGGAGGGAATCTGGGACATTGGTGGTGGGAAATGTACACTGGTGGAGGGGTGTGTGTTGGAACACTGCATGACTGAAACCCAATCATGAACAGCTTTGTAATTGTATATCTTACCATGGTACAATAAAATTAAAAAATATATGGCTAAAAGCTTAATAAAAAGGCAGGACTTTAGCAGCATCATTATGAGATATATATTGTAAAAAAGAAAGATATAGTAAATTCATTAGTGCATGCTAGGCTGGGGGTAGGGGTGGGAAACTAGGGTCTTTGGTGGTGGTAAGGGCACACTGGTGGTGGGACTGGCTTTGGAAGACTGAATACCTGAAACAACTATATTGTGAACAACTTTGTAAATCACAGTGTTTAAATAAAGTAAGCATGACTGCTAGTAGCTTTTTCCTCTCTTCCCATAGTAAGCTATTGTGGATAGTAGGTACTACAAACATAGCTAGTAGGTGGGATATTTGGGACTAAGTTCTTGAAAATTCATTATTATCAATGTTATGCATTTAAATTTAAATGGTGCTGTTACATTTTTAAGTGTTCAAATTGAAAGTCATTTCTAGTGAGTCTTTTGATCTTTAAAATATATGATTATTCCCACTTTAGATGGGTAATTCTTTAACAAATTCATGTTATTTTTGAATAAAGCACCTTTTTAAATGAGTAAATTATCAAAGGAAGATTCAAGACTACTTAAAATCTCTTTTATCTTCTTAAGCTTCAAAAGTATCCCCAAATTTTTCAATCTTTTCTCTGAAATTTGATTTCAACTACTACCAACTTCACTTTAACTTTGGTTAAATAGTCATTAAAAATGAATTCCAGAAGCAATAAGAAAGAGCTGAAGGACTAACAAAGTCAGGTGCACAATATATACTCTTAAGATGATTTGTAGGAGAGAAATGACAAGTTCAAAGATGAAGATACACACAAAACCTTTTTTAATATAATGGTCTCATGAAAGTCTAATCAAAAGGATTTCAATTTTCCAAAGACAGAGTTTTTTGGTAAATTTTAAACTTTTTGTTTTAGATCTATCAGTTACTCTTGCCCATACCCGCTTTTGGAAAACTTTCCCTGTTACTAGTTCTGAAAGGGTCTCTGGTAATTGGACAAGAAGTGGCATGTGACTCAAACTTGCCATTCAAATACTCCCTTCTAGCATGGAAGTTGTATAAGTTGAAACATGGAGATCAAATCAATTGACATTTTAGGCTCTAGAGTCAAGGGAATATAGAGTCAGTAATAGAATTGGTTTTATGACCAAATTTGAAATAGAGCTAAATGCCTAAATTGAATGCAGCTGAAATTATGGGGGAAGCAGATCCAAAAGACCCATAGAAGACAATTTCCATGGTGAAGATGGAGCTGCCCTTGCAAAGATAAGTTAAAATAATATTCCGAGAAAGAACAGGATCTGTGTAAAGAAGTTCAACTCCCAATCTGTGCCATCAGATTTGCAGAATTTATTCAGATCTTTAAAATAACTTTCTCCTAACTTTGAGTAAACCATATTTCTTTTTCTTATAATGAGATTAAAATAAGAGTTTCTTATCTGTGCATAGATTTTTTGTTTTGTTTTGTTTTGCTTTTTTTGGGTCACATCCAGAAATACTCAGGGATTACTCCTGGCAGTGCTCAGGGGGACCATATGGGATGCTGAGTATTGAACCTGGGTGGCTGCATGCAATGCAAATGCCCTACCCACTGAACTATAGCTCTGGCCCCAATGTGCATATCTGGATAAATACTGCTTTTAGCGTGTTTCCAAACACAGAGGGGTTGGACTCCAACACTTTCAGAGATCTATGAAGAAAATTGAAGGCATAAAAAGCATGCAAAAATAATAATAAAATATAAAAGCATGCACTTCCTAAATATTTGCCAAGAAAAGAAACTTTATTCTGTTTCATTCAGGATTTGAGGAGCACCTTCTGTGAATAAGATCAAGCTAAATAGAAAAAGCTTTTCCGTATGAGATGGATAATCCAGTCATAGCGATCTATTAGCAGATAATATTTAGCATCCACAGTATGTGTGATATACTGCCAATAATTCTAGAGACCTCGAAGAGGTGAGTTATAAATTAAGGCTTCCAGAGGGATTCTGAATAAATCACAGTTATTCTGTCTTATCCCTTAGTCCATTGAATATCAGGATGATTTTACACAGGAAGCACTGTACTTGAGAGTTTGAGGGTTTGTACCACATGGTAAAATTGAGTTTCACTGTCAATGAACACTAAGTTTAATCAAAGTCTTGTGATCATATTTCTAAAAATTCTAAACAAGTCAACAGGTATCTGTTAAAAGCCAACTCTTGAAGTGTGAAGCATTATACATATACTAAGCTAAGAACAACTAAGTCTCCTAACAAAGAGCTTTTATACTAGACAGTGAACTAAGATAAACACATTCAAATGGTTTTTGTATCTGTTAAGAGATATCATTTACTTAGATTCCTGTTTGTATTGATGACTTGATAGTGTCTTGGTGGGTTCTGTAATGGTTTAAAACCCTTGTGATTTCTTCTCATCTTTTGTCATTAGTTTAAATTCTATCCAATCAAGAACAGATGTGATTTCCAATAATGTCATTATAACTTAAGAAAAGCATTAATAGCTGGAAACCTTCAACTTTCATTCTGGAGTGTCTATGAATGTCCAGTAAGCCTTATGCTGGAAGTTGAGTGTCAATTTTAAATAACAATGTCTCCGATGCCATTTTTATTGTTGTAGAAAAGGGCAAACAGTATAACCCTTTGAAACCACAGATCTCAAGTGTTAAAAATGCCGCTGTCAGTACATAAAGCAAGTCAAAGACAACAGCCTTGCAAAAAGTTGAAGCTGTCAGTAACACTGATGGAATAAAGAAGAGTATACAAATGTCTTTGGATTCCAAAATTGAATTGCCTTTCTTCCATGGCAGTTTAAGGAACCCTCTAAGAATCTGTAAGAGCATCAGCACAGGTAGAATTGAGAGACTTTCAGGGAGAAGCCCAAGATGAGATAATATTTAGAAAGCATTTTGTAAATACGTAGTCCTAAGTGCTTGATAATCATAATGTTATGGTTGACTGCCTATCAAATTATAGCTGAAGACCAAGCAGAACACAAACCTTTTCAAAATAGGTACTGCTCACTTAGTGGGCTGATAGGGTAATGGATAAGTTCTTGAAAATGTCAGGTATTCAGTAAGTCATATTCTTGAGAAATAGAAAACAAAATCTTGACAGAATTCAGGATTACTACCTAATATAAAAGTCATTGTTCATGTGTAGCATGGATTTACAAAGACAAATGAAATGTTAGTCCCTAAAGCTCCATAATCAAACCAAAGGATCTTAACTGTCCAGTATCTTAAGCTCTGTCCCAAATGTCATGCAAGTGAGAAGTGAATGACTCCTTGATATTTCAAAGGGACCCTCACACAAAATCCCTGGAGATTAGGTAGACTGCAGCTATGGAAAGATGGAAAGAACATGTATCTTGTGTAAATAGATAAATCTGGTTTGAATCTGGGGCGCCCACTATAGGGACTGTTACTTCTGGCAAGGAATTTTACATCTCCGAAGCTTGCTTCCCTCTACCATGAGGTGGTTTAATATTACTAACCTTGCAGGATTATTTTAAGAAGTTGCAGAGATAACATGTGAAGCATAATCCCTGACAAGTGGTGAGCGGTCAGTAAAGATCAGTCCCAATTCACTGGGATGGCTATAAGAGAAGTGTTGAGTAGAGTTTGCTTTATATTTTACTTTACCTGGTTCTCTCATTGAGTTGGAGAGGCAGTCTGGTAGAGGGGTTCAAGCTTACAGAATAATAGATTGGAATTGTCATGGCAAAGAACTAAATTTTCTTAGCTAAGTAACTTTAGCACCTTAATTTTTGGTAACTCAGTTTCTGCTGAATGATGAACTGAATCAATATAGATATTTGAAACACTGGTATGTAGTAAATCTTACCATTCTACAACGAACTGATCATTGATGTCAAAAGAGGGGTTCAGCAGGGTGATACCATTTCACCAAAACTCTTCAGCGCCACGCTCAAAAACATCATGTGACAATTAGAATGGGAAGGAATGGGAGTGAAGATAGATGGTCAGCAACTACACCACCTCCGCTTCATTGATGACATTGTTCTAATAACACCAAACATTAGCCAAGCGGCACAAATGCTGGCTGACTTTGACCAAGATAGGTCTACAGCTGAATCTCAACAAAACTATGTTCATGAAAAATGAACTAGTTCCAGAGGCCCCATTCACTCTCAATGGAATAAACATCTCTGAATGCAGCAGTTATGTGTACCTAGGTAGTGAAGTCAACATGATGAACGACCTAAAACCTGAGCTGCGCAAGAGGAAGAGGGCGGCATGGAATGCCTTCAAAGGCATCGAAGAAATAGTGAAAAGACAAAGAACCTCCAGCTCCGGGCACATCTCTTGAATCCACTGTTCTCCCTACATTGACATATGCCTCAGAGACCTGGGCCCTATGAAAGCAGGATGAGAACCGCTATTCGGATCTCCCAAAGAGGAATCAAAAGAGCTATGCTTGGAATATCACGCCTCACTCAAGTGAGAGAGAGGGAATCCGGAGTTCTGACCTCCATCTCTGTTCCAGAGTCAGAGATGCTGTCTCATTTGCCAAGGCATCGAAAATCAGATGGGCTGGGCATGTAATGCGATTTGGGGATGACCACGGACTAGAGCCATTACCAGCTGGATTGCATGGGACGTCAAAAGATCATGTGGCCGCCCACCTACAAGATGGTCAGACTTCTTCAAGACCATTAACGAACAGTTTGAGGCTCTTCATATTCCTGAAACAACCAGATGCCATTGGGCTACACTGGCACGTGATAGGGTCCAATGGAAATGTTACTGGTGCCTGCTCAAGGAAATCGATGAATAACAGATGTCTAGTGATCTAGTGA